>CM044902.1:23960770-24158626 GCA_024500145.1 Gentiana dahurica var. dahurica
AAGATGGAAGAGTTGAAAGATGTTTAAGTGAAGAATCATTGAAGAAACCGGAACCAGGCACTTCATGGGGATTTTGTCCACACTTGTAGGCACTTTCAGGGAAAGTTGTCTTGATGAAAGTTGTAGAGGATTGAAATAGCTTTCCAACGCATGTTGAATCACCTCATTTGGAGCCCTAGAAGTGAAGTTATGAGCAAAATACTAGAGCAAGGTAGTGGACGGGCGTCCATAAAAGTGAACTGGCGTCCAGAATCGTATTTTACATTCAGAGAGTTCAGACACGTTCTGAACGAGCGTTCATTCTCCGTTCATAGAGGCTGGACGAGCGTCCAAGATAGTGGACGGGCGTCCACGGCACCGACTCAGCGAAACCGACCTAAAAATCTATAAATAGGCGCGATTTCCCAAACCCTAATCATACAATTCGAACCCTAATATCTTAAGGGCGGCTCAGGCTGCGTTTTTACCCTATTTTCTTCCAGTTTATGCACTTTAATTTCTAGATTAGATTAGGTAGATTTATGTTCTTTAATTCATCAATTCAAGCTTTCAAAGGATGCTAAGAGGCTAATCCCTCTTTGAACAAGCGTTGTGAAGCCTTCCATCAACAATTCAGTTTTGATTCGTGATTAATCCGTGAGTATCTACTTCAAGTTCGTTTCTTTTATCATGTTTATTATGTTTATTGCAATTAATCGAAAGATCCTTGCTTTTATGATTGTTTATATGATGAGAGTCATGTCAACCCTAGATCACCATGATAAAAGAATAGATCTTTGATCTAACTAAAACGAGAGTTATTAGATTGATTTTCTAGATTAGAAATTGAAAGATTTCACGCCTAGGTTAGAAAGACGTAATCTTTAACATCGAAAGATAAAAGATTAGAAAACGAACTTGTCTACGAGAGTAGGAGTTTATGCCTTCGATTAGGTGAATCACGACTTGAGTAGAGATCACGAAATAATCCGAATTGGAATTGAATGTTGATAGGATAGGTGGATCAATTGCTTGTTCGTTCGTTATAATTTGATTTAATCCTTAAAACTTGAATTGTTTAGCTTTAGTTTACTTTTCTGTACTTTAGTTTAGTTAAGTTTTTATCGCTTTCAACCTTGCCTAGCATTGGAGCAATCCTCTGTCTAGTTACTTTTTCTGCATATTTGTTTAGGTTAGTTATTCGTTTAGGTTAGATTCGTGACATAGTTAGTTTAAAGCAAAAACTAGGATTCACATTCGTCAGACCCCCGTAGGATCGACCCGGCATTAACCTATGTACTACGATCCTTATACTTGAGGTTAACCGGTTTATAAATATTATTACTTGTTTATTCGCATTAGATAAATCCGGGACAAGTTTTTGGCGCCGTTGCCGGGGAACCGGACGGTTTGCCTAGTTTTTGTTTTTATTTGTTTTTCGTTTTTCTGTGTTAGTTCAGTTTTTTTTTTCTTTCTGTTTTCTGCGTTTTAATCCCTGTTTTTAGGTCGATTCCTAGGAAGATTAACCTTTAAGTAGTTAGGATATTCGTGTTTTAGATTGGGGTTAAAGTTTCTGTTAGTGATTAGTTTTTCCTCCCTGTTTTTCCTGCTCTGTTTTCTTTACTTTTCTCTCTGTTCTGAAATCGTTTCTGTTCTTTTTCTGGAAAATTTTGCATATGAACGAGCGTCCATACCTATGAACGCCCGTCCACTGTAAAAATTTCAACTCTGTTCTGTTTCTGACCCCTCAGACGAGCGTTCGGTTTTCTGAACGCCCGTCCACTTCAACCTCCAGGCAGACGCCCGTCCAGGACCTTGGACGCCCGTCTGTCCTCCTGTTTCAGTGTCTTTTCGTAGGTAGGGTTTTTGTTTCTATCCTTTCTAGTTTCCACGTTGATTCGGTGACATCTAAGGTTGAATCATCTGACTCCACATCTTTCACGATCAATTTTTTGGATAAAAGGGTCCGTTTTAGCACTTGATAGTATTTTGGCCATAACTTTCGGCTCGAGTGTCCGTTTGGCGCGCAGGACCCCAATTCGGAAAGCTCGTTCCGACGCCGACGACGTGGCGGACCGCCGGAGGCCGTCCGACACCGTTTTCGAGGTCAAAATCCACTGTTTTCCCTTCCATTTTGGGCTCAGAAGATTTCAACACGTTTTCTTTCCGTTTTAGTGTTTTCTGTTTTTCTATTTTAAATTTTTCGTAGTTTAGGTTTCTGTTTTTGTTTCATACAATCTTTTCTCTCTTTTTTTCTTTTCTCTAGGTTTCCTTTCTTTCTTGCTCAACATCTTGATCTTAGATCTCGGTTTATGCAAACTCGGAGTCATAAGGGACCACTAATCTACTCCCCTGACCCCGAGCGGACCATAATCCGACCCAATAGGCGGAAACTTCGTTTCGACGAAGGAAACGCTTTTGATCGAGAATTTGAGCAATATCTTGCAGGTGAAATCAAAGACATAGTAATAATGGCAGCGGAAGATAGACGGACGTTGGCCGACTATGCCATGCCCGGTACAGTCACCATCAACCCGGCTATCGTCATGCCTACCATTACTGCTCCAAACTTCGAGCTTAAACCCGGACTTATACAGATGATGCAGCATGCATCAATTTTCCATGGTTTCCAATCTGAAAACCCCCACACTCACTTACACACATTCTTACATATATGCGGTACTACCCGTATCCAAGGTGTAAGTGAGGACGCCATCAAGCTTAAACTGTTCCCATTTTCCTTACGGGGGGAGGCACTAGAGTGGTATCACTCTCTTCCCTCTGAATCCATCACTACTTGGGCTGAGCTTGAGAAGGAATTTCTAAGTCAATACTTTCCTCCTTCAAAAACAGCCCACTGTCTGAACGAAATCTTCACATTCTACCAGAAGGAAAATGAATCTTTCTTTGAGGCGTGGAAAAGGTTTAAGTCTCTCCTGCGGAAGTGTCCCCATCATGGCTTGCCAAAGCAAAGGCAAGTCCATACTTTCTTCAGCGGATTGACCGAGCTCACCAAGGGCATGGTCAATAGTTCTTCAGGTGGGGCTTTTCTCAAAAGACACTGATGAGGGGTGGGCACTGTTCGAGGACATTGCCAAATACAATTATGCCCCCTCTTATCAGTCCATCCAGGCACCTCCTCCTCCTCCCAAGGTTGAAGAGGTGACTATGCAAAGTCTTGTTGCCATGCTGCAAAAGCAGATGGCACCTTCTCAACTGACAGCCTCTCAAAATTCCTCCTATCCGAGTTATCAGGCTCCTTCACTTTCACAGAACTCACAGGTTCTGTACTGTGAAGCTTGCTGTCAGACTGGCCACATGACTGGCCAATGTCAGTTTTCTTCCCCCTCTGCTCATCAAATCAATGCTGTTCATGACAATGGACAGTATAATCCAATCACATGCCAAGTATGTGATAGCATGGGGCATACTGCTCGCTTCTGTCCCATGATTGGGCAGAATGCGGAAGTCAATGCTTTCTCTGGCCAGACAAATCAGAGATTCAATAACCAATTCTCTGGCCAGAACAATTTCCAAAACCAAGTGTTTAATCAATCTTCGGGATTTAATCCTAATTCGAACTTCAATAGAAACCCTGGTTACAATCAGAACCCAAGCTATAATTCTTCCAATCCACAGCAAGGTTCAATCAGAACTGGCCAGCCAATTCTAATTCTGCATTCCAAAGTCGGCCAAGCCAGCCATTTCCCCAGAACTTTCAAAACTCTCAAGGCACCTCCCACCAGGACGATATAAAAGCCGAATGGAGTTCATTTCGGGAGGAGCAAAGCAGGACGATGAAAAGCCTTGAGAGGCAAATCGGGCAATTGGCTGAGCAGTTAGCCTCTAGACCGTCAGGGCAGTTGCCCAGCTTCACGGAAAAGAATCCAAGAGGCGGTCAAGTCGCTCAAGCCGATTTAAGCAACAGCCAATGCACTGACCTCGTGCCAATAATGCAATACGGTAAAGAGGAGGCCAGTGCGATGAACTTAAGAAGTGGTTCTCAAGTTGGTGGTCCCCCTGGATTCCAGGGAAACCACTAGCCCCTCCTGCCATTGGTAAGGCAGGAGGGGAAGTTGAGCACCCATCATCCCCTTGGCTGCAGAAGGAAAATCAGGTGGCTGATCCCCTGATAGAAGAAAGAGTTGAGATTCCTCAAGTGGCTGATCCCTTGAGGAATAAAGAATCAATTGGAAGTCCTCAGGTGGCTGTTCCCCTGAGAAGTGAAACATTTGAGGATCCTCAGGTGGCTGATCCCCTGAGGAGTGATGAGTTAAATGATAGTCAGGTGGCTGATCCCCTGACTAGCCAAAAGAATGAGAAGACGGTTCGGTGGAAAGATTTGGAAGACAAAGCTATCAGCGCATCCTCAAAGAAAGTCTTTTCTGAGAGTGATCTAAAGAAGCTTCCGTTTCCACCAAGGAAGAGCAACATTCCATTGGTTGAAGACAAAAAGTATGAGAAGGTGCTAAACCTTCTAAAAACTACTCAGGTAAATCTGCCATTATCCGAGGTCTTGGTAGAGATGCCTAAGTATACAAAGTTCATCAAGGATGTTGTATCTTCCAAGAAGAAGTTAGCAGAAATGGATCACGCAGTTGGTAAGGAGTGTTCTATGGTCAATTATCAAGACTTACCAATCAAGAGGAGTGACCCAGGCAAATTTGTGCTCACATTGCAGATGGGAGGCCTAGTCTTTCCAAATTCTTTATGTGACCTGGGTGCATCCATAAGCTTGATGCCATTATCTATTTGCAAGCAGCTGGGTTTACAAAGTCTTCTAGAACCCACTACCATGAACTTGCAGTTCGCTGATAGATCTTCAAAGAAAACCTCAGGGATCCTAAAGGACGTATTGGTTCAAGTTGGTAGGTTTACCTTTCCCGTTGACTGGTATGTCTTAGATATGGAGAAAAATGAAAACGTCCCTCTGATTCTTGGAAGACCTTTCCTATCTACAGCTAGAGCCCTCATCGATTGTGATGGTGGGAAAGTAACTATCCGAGTTGGTGACCAAGAGGTGAGCTATAGTGTTTCTAAATCTATTCAAGTACCCTCCGGTTCTCCAACCGGCTGTTCCATTGAGGAGACGTCTGATGACTTCAATGACTTCATGGATAAGCAAGTCTTGGCTGTAGAAGCAGAATATGAGCGATTGATTGATAATCTGAATAATCATGGTGTGGTCAATCTAGACCAGTTAGCAGCTGATTTTGAGGATGAGCTAAGAGAAGAAGCCTTGGCAGTAGGACCACTAAGTAAGCTCAGCGATGTTGAGTTGAAGAGTGGTGATCTTAAATCAAGTCTAGAGGATCCTCCCGTAGATTTGGTACTGAAGCCGTTGCCTAAACATCTTAAGTATGTGTTTTTAAGAGAATGTGACAAGCTTCCTTTGATCATCTCTTCCAAGCTATCTCGTATAGACGAGCTTAAATTGTTAAACGTCTTGCGCAAAAATGAAAAAGCCTTTGGATGGCAGGTGGGAGATATCCGAGGGATATCTCCCGACATCTGTATGCACAAGATCAAGATTGAGGAGGGTGCAAAACGAGTTAGACAGCCTCAGAGAAGGCTCAACCCTCACATGCAAGAAGTAGTCAAGAAGGAAATCATTAAGCTTCTAGATATGGGTATCATATACGCCATTGCTGATAGTGAGTGGGTGTCCCCGACTCAAGTAGTTCCCAAGAAAGGTGGAATTACTATTGAGAAGAATGAGAAGGGAGAGGAGATAGCATTGAGGCTAGTTACAGGCTATAGAGTCTGTATTGACTACAGAAAACTCAATGAGGTCACAATGAAAGATCATTTCCCCCTTCCATTCATTGATCAAATGCTTGAGCGTCTAGCAGGACACGCATTCTACTGCTTCCTGGATGGATATTCAGGATACTTCCAGATACCCATCGATCCTGTTGACCAAGAGAAGACCACTTTCACTTGCCCTTATGGTACATTCGCCTACAGGCGGATGCCATTTGGTCTATGCAATGCCCCTGCTACCTTTCAGAGGTGTATGATGGCAATCTTTGACGGGCTAGTTGAAAAGTGCATGGAGATTTTTATGGATGATTTCTCGGTCTTTGGTCAATCCTTCGATGATTGCCTCAATAATCTTGATCAGGTGTTATCTAGATGTGTGGAAAAGAACTGAGTGCTTAATTGGGAAAAATGCCATTTCATGGTAGATGAAGGCATAGTCCTCGGCCACAAAGTGTCAGCCAAAGGTATAGAAGTAGATAGAGCCAAGGTTGAAGCTATTGAGAAGATGAGTTATCCTAAGAATGTTCGGGAGGTCCGAGGTTTTCTCGGGCATGTCGGTTTCTATAGGAGGTTCATCCAGGACTTTTCAAAGATTGCCAAGCCCCTGTCTACTTTACTCAAAGAAGACGTTACTTTTGATTTTGATGAGAATTGCAAGCGCGCGTTTGAGGAGCTTAAGAGTAGACTGATCTCTGCTCCAATACTTATATCGCCTGACTGGAACCTACCCTTTGAGCTCATGTGCGATGCATCCAACTATGCAGTTGGTGCAGTCTTAGGGCAAAAGCTTAACGGGAAGTTCCAACCTATCTATTACGCCAGTCACACACTGAATACTTCTCAAGTTAACTACACGACAACTGAAAAGGAATTATTAGCCGTAGTCTTTGCTATGGATAAGTTTCGTAGTTACTTGCTGGGCGCTCAAGTGATTGTGTGGACTGACCACGCTGCTTTGCGGTATCTCATGACCAAAAAGGAAGCTAAACCGCGCTTACTGCGTTGGATACTGACCCTCCAAGAGTTTGACGTTCAAATCAAAGATAAGAAGGGCAGTGAGAACGTAGTGGCGGATCATGTTTCTAGGATGTTAAGTGAGGAAAAGGGTGATCCTGATGATATAGATCTTTACTTTCCTCTAGAAAACATTATGTTGATAGACGGTTGTCCTCCCGATGTTCCATGGTACTCCTCCATTGTAAACTACCTTCATGCCCGTTATCTCGATCCTGAAATGTCTTATCAAGAGAAGAAGAAGTTCTTCTCTGATATGAAATATTTCGTTTGGGATGAACCTTATCTTTTCAAGATCTGCAAAGATGGTTTGCTTAGGAGATGTGTTCCAGAATCCGAGCAACGTGATATAATCGAGCAATGCCATAGTGGACCCACAGGTGGTCACTTTGGTCCTTGGAAAACGGTTGCTAAGATCTTCCAGTCCGGTTTCTATTGGCCTACGATCTTTAAGGATACAGAAGCCTTCTGTAAAGCTTGCGATAGATGTCAAAGAACCGGAACTCTGACAAGGCGTTTTGACATGCCTTTGAAACCCATCTTAGAGTGCGAAGTCTTTGATGTATGGGGCATCGATTTTATGGGACCTTTCCCATCATCGTGTGGTAACAAATTGTCCCGGATTTATCTAATGCGAATAAACAAGTAATAATATTTATAAACCGGTTAACCTCAAGTATAAGGATCGTAGTACAGAGGTTAATGCCGGGTCGATCCTACGGGGAACTGACGAATGTGAATCCTAGTTTTTGCTTTAAACTAACTATGTCACGAATCTAACCTAAACGAATAACTAACCTAAACAAATATGGAGAAAAAGTAACTAGACAGAGGATTGCTCCAATGCTAGGCAAGATTGAAAGCGATAAAAACTAAACTAAACTAAAGTACAGAAAAGTAAACTAAAGCTAAACAATTCAAGTTTTAAGGATTAAATCAAATTATAACGAACGAACAAGCAATTGATCCACCTATCCTATCAACATTCAATTCCAATTCGGATTATTTCGTGATCTCTACTCAAGTCGTGATTCACCTAATCGAAGGCATAAACTCCTACTCTCGTAGACAAGTTCGTTTTCTAATCTTTTATCTTTCGATGTTAAAGATTACGTCTTTCTAACCTAGGCGTGAAATCTTTCAATTTCTAATCTAGAAAATCAATCTAATAACTCTCGTTTTAGTTAGATCAAAGATCTATTCTTTTATCATGGTGATCTAGGGTTGACATGACTCTCATCACATAACCAATCATCAAAGCAAGCATCTTTCGATTAAACATGCAATAAAACATACAAAACATGATAAAAGAAACGAACTTGAAATAGATACTCACAGTTTAATCACGAATCAAAACTGAATGGTTGAAGGAAGGCTTCACAACGCTTGTTCAAAGAGGGATTAGCCTCTTAGCATCCTTTGAAAGCTTGAAATTGATGAATTAAAGAACATAAATCTACCTAATCTAATCTAGAAATTAAAGTGCATAAACTGGAAGAAAATAGGGTAAAAACGCAGCCTGAGCCGCCCCTAAGATATTAGGGTTCGAATAATTGTATGATTAGGGTTTGGGAAATCGCGCCTATTTATAGATTTTTAGGTCGGTTTCGCTGAGTCGGTGCCGTGGACGCCCGTCCACTATCTTGGACGCTCGTTCAGCCTCTATGAACGGAGAATGAATGCTCGTTCAGAACGCGTCTGAACTCTCTGAATGTAAAATACGATTCTGGACGCCAGTTCACTTTTATGGACGCCCGTCCACTACCTTGCTCTAGTATTTTGCTCATAACTTCACTTCTAGGGCTCCAAATGAGGTGATTCAACATGCGTTGGAAAGCTATTTCAATCCTCTACAACTTTCATCAAGACAACTTTCCCTGAAAGTGCCTACAAGTGTGGACAAAATCCCCATGAAGTGCCTGGTTCCGGTTTCTTCAATGATTCTTCACTTAAACATCTTTCAACTCTTCCATCTTCATGTGATCATCGTTTAAGCTCCTTACTCATCATGAAAACGTACCTAACAACATGATAGAAACATGCAAAATGTAACATCATACGAATAAACATAAAACACCGATAAAATCACGTAAATATCTCGATTTTGCATTTAAACACATTTAAAACTCGTTTGCTCAATAAATCTAATAAGCACTTACTTTTCTATGCAATTTATCAGATTATGGGAGAAATCGTTACGAAATATAACGGTATAAATCATATAAAATCACCCTTAACAACTCCCCCACACTTAAACCTTGCTCGTCCCGAGCAAAACAAAACAAAATCAAGCTCGAGATAGTATAGACATCTCAACAAATATAACATATATTCAATAACTTAGAAGTTCACCTTCGTGTGTGTGCATAGCCATAGAAAACTTCCACTAAATCCAAACTTGAGGAACTCAAAGTAAAACTAGCTAATACCCCCTCGTAGACTAGCAATAAATGACACTCATAAGATGCACCCTACAAACGTGACATATCCCGAAAAGAATGATCGAATATATCTAGGGCCTTTCTGAAATACTCAGAGGATAATCCCTACAACATATCTATCAGTTTATACTGGGGATAAGATTAACGAAAGACTAAGTCTTATATTCATTTCATAACCAATTTCAAGTTGATTTAATTACTTCACATTTAAACACACATCAGAATGAGCTATTGCCCGTCATAGCAGAATAGGACATACGTGGTATACCCTACCTTACTCAAATCATAAAGCAGCTTCTTCTAACTGTCGTGAGCTTTTGGTCATCATAGTGGAATAAAACATTTCGAGATAATGCCTTACCGCACTCAAATCATCGACCAGCTTCCGACACACACTATTGATTTCATTATTAACTCAACTTTTTCAAATGACATTAGCTACGTATTACTTATCACATTCAAACTTCTAGATATTCACAGTACATCGTACTTGGAACCAAATACAAACTATCATAAGTCTCACGATATGCACGTAGCACTAAGTCCATGACTTATAAGATAATCAAAAACTACTAATCCAAAACGGGGTATAGCTTTATAAATATAGCTCATCATTCACTATGGCATGTGAAAAATAAATCAGGTGAAACAACTAACTTATCAAACATATGACATAAAGCATCGATGAATATAACAAACCGAACAAAACATGCATTGCTCACTCGAGACAAAACACAAATTTTGAAAAATTTAGCTCATTTTAGCATAGAAATAAAATCATGTAAGCAAATGTATAGATACATATCGACTTATCCCCTCCCCCACACTTAAATAACAACATGTCCTCATGTTGTGCAGAAAATAAAAGGAAAAGAAAACTTAGCTGTTCGTATTCTGGAAATGGTCCGGAGCCAGGTCCAAAAATGTTGAGGAAATCAGTAGACTGTGGACCATCCACCGGAAAACTGACTTCATCTGAAACTCACAAACGCTACCGAAAATACCCTGCACACTCGAAAAGCAAAGAAATACCTCGGGGGATACAAGGGATTAAACCATATCGCGCAAAAGTGATCGAGATAAAGATAAGAGGAAATCGTAAGCAAAACCACACTTCGACCCTGTATAAGCCTAGGACGGCTGACTGACAAAAACAAACACAATCCTAATAAAACTGAACTAAAACAACGAAAAACAACTAAAGAAAGAAACTAATATAATAAGGGATATCTAGGATGCCTCCTAGTAGCGCTAATGGTTATTGTCGTTAGCTCGACACATTTGAAGCTCAGCCTGGATCAGGCCATTTAACCTTTCTGCCAGCCACTACCTCGTGTAAGCTTTGGTCAGTAGTGTGGCCGCAGAAACAGCACTTAACACATGGGGTTAAATCCTTTATAGCTCTCCAAATACGGTTAAACTTCCCCATGGTTGACCTCTTCGTCTTCTGAAGCTTTTGATGACATCTGCGTTGACGCTCCTTCCAATACTCTTCCATATCCCAACTACCAGCTAGAACCTCCTCAGATTGATCACAACCGTCATCCTCAGAAAACAAGTCGGGCGAAAACTCGTCAGACTCATCGACTTTAGGGGTGCTACACCCGAGGATATCGAAAAATCGAACAGTCAAAGGCTTTACCTTGGGTTCACCAATGTAATGCTTGCATCGTTGACCATTCACTCGGAACGGTTGATCGCCATAACCGCGTAGCTCTAGAACGCCTCCAGGAATGATTTGGAGAATCTCAAATGGACCGGACCAACGTGTTCTCAACTTCCCAGGAAACAAATGTAACCTAGAATTGTATAAGAGAACTTGCTCGCCGACCTGGAATTCTCTCTTCTTTATCTTGGCGTCATGGAGGAGTTTCATCTTTTCCTTACTAATCCTGGCACTCTCGTAAGCCTGGAGTCTAAATTCATCAAGCTCATGCAACTGCTGCAGCCGGTGTTTGCCACAGGATTGGGAATCGAAGTTAAGAAACTTTGTAGCCCAATAAGCTCTGTGCTCTAGCTCAACTGGCAGATGGCACGGCTTACCGTAAACCATTTGATATGGCGATGTACCCATAGGGGTCTTATAGGCAGTCCTATATGCCCAAAGTACATCGTCCAACTTCAGACTCCAGTCTTTTCTATGACTATTCACCGTCTTCTCCAGGATTTTCTTAAGACTCTGGTTGCTTCGCTCAACCTGACCACTAGTCATCGGATGATATGGTGTGCCATTTTTATGGCGAACACCATACTTCTCGAGGACTTTTTCCAAAGGTCGGTTGCAAAAGTGTGTCCCTTCATCACTGATCAAGGCACGTGGACATCCAAACCTCACAAAGATGTTCTTCTTCAGAAATTTCATGACCGTTTTATGATCATTGTGAGGAGTGGCTACTGCCTCCACCCATTTCGAAACATAGTCGACGCAAACTAAGATGTATTTGTTGCCACACGATGATGGGAAAGGTCCCATAAAATCGATGCCCTATACATCAAAGACTTCGCACTCTAAGATGGGTTTCAAAGGCATGTCAAAACGCCTTGTCAGAGTTCCGGTTCTTTGACATCTATCGCAAGCTTTACAGAAGGCTTCTGTATCCTTAAAGATCGTAGGCCAATAGAAACCGGACTGGAAGATCTTCGCAACCGTTTTCCAAGGACCAAAGTGACCACCTGTGGGTCCACTATGGCATTGCTCGATTATATCGCGTTGCTCGGATTCTGGAACACATCTCCTAAGCAAACCATCTTTGCAGATCTTGAAAAGATAAGGTTCATCCCAAACGAAATATTTCATATCAGAGAAGAACTTCTTCTTCTCTTGATAAGACATTTCAGGATCGAGATAACGGGCATGAAGGTAGTTTACAATGGAGGAGTACCATGGAACATCGGGAGGACAACCGTCTATCAACATAATGTTTTCTAGAGGAAAGTAAAGATCTATATCATCAGGATCACCATTTTCCTCACTTAACATCCTAGAAACATGATCCGCCACTACGTTCTCACTGCCCTTCTTATCTTTGATTTGAACGTCAAACTCTTGGAGGGTCAGTATCCAACGCAGTAAGCGCGGTTTAGCTTCCTTTGTGGTCATGAGATACCGCAAAGCAGCGTGGTCAGTCCACACAATCACTAAAACAGGAAATAAAAACAAGCAGAAAATAAGAAAACAGAAAGACGGACGAACGTTCACTAAAGTGAACGAGCGTCTGGAAACTAAATCTACTGGACGAGCGTCTGCTATTGCGGACGAGCGTCTGATTACGAACTGAAGCAGAAAAGTGCAGAAAAACAGCAGGAAACTAGGGTTTATAAAACTAAAACTTAAGCGAAACTTAATCTAAACGATTTTGATTAAAACAATTAAAGGAAAACACAGCGAGGCGATCAGATTCCACCCATCAACCAACAACTCAACTAGATGATGATTTAGAACATAGTTTTTAGTAGTGATTTTTCACGGATTCAATTAGATATCTCTAACCAAAATCTAGGGTTTCGTTTATCTTTTCAAATAAACTAAACATGCAATCAAAACAGGATCACGAGATTGTTTCCAAACTCTTACTCAACTAATCATGCATAATCTCTTACAACACAATTAGATGCATTACTTTGAACGAAAGAGAACTCAAATAAACAGACTTTCATAAATTTATTCAAGCATAAATTAAACATAGATCGTTTCATCAAATCTTAATTCAATAAAACTTAAGCAATACAAAACAGATCCAAAGTAATGAAAAACTATGAAATAAACTCACTAAACTTAAGCATCGAACTCTCTAGTTGGTTTGTGTTGTTGATAAGCTTCCTCCGTCGACTCACTGCAAGGCTTTTAGCCAACAATCATGTTGAAGATGATTGTTGGGTTGGAGAAGTTCATCTCTGTGGAATTAGGGTTCTGGCCGCAGCTTTTTGGTGTAAAATTGCGATCTCAATTATGTGGTATATGAATTAGGGTTGAGAGGCTGCTGCTATATATAGAGTTTTGGGTCGGTTAGGGCTAAGTCGGCAACGGACGCTCGTCTGAATATCCGGACGCCCGTCCAGAATGCCTGGACGCTGAGTAAACGCTCGTTCATCCTCCGTCTGAACTCTCTGAATGTAAAATACGATTCTGGACGCTGCATGGACGCCAGTTCACTTCTGGACGCTCGTTTAGGATCAGTAGACGCCCGTTCGAACTGCTGAGGATCGGATCTCTTCATCTCTATCCAATTTCTTCAAGCCAATTCCAACTCTATCTCTTATAATTCGACTTGAGCTTCATTTATCCTCATTATATGCACGAAAATTAACTCCTACATGATAAATAAACAATGCAAAAATGTAATAAAATCCAAATAATAATAATTCCATTAAATCAACACTTAAAATCATCAATTTTGCATACAACCCTCTTAAAATCATCTTTATTAAATAATTACACTTAAACCCTTAATTCTCATGTAAATTATGCAAATGTGGGGAAAATAATAATGAAATAAACCTTTAATAATCATATAAATATGGCCTTAACAACTCCCCCACACTTAGCTTTTTGTACGTCCTCGGACAAAACAATCAAAACTATAGCTCAACTTTATAAATAATCCACATAGATCTCTAACTCACGTAACGAAAGATACAACAACTATAGCAAATGATACCATCACAGAGATAGATTCGGTGTAAGTGTGACAAGCCATTCTCAATCTAACAAGCCTTTCAAAGAAATATCCTCTCAAAAATTCCAATGACTATCCTAGGTACAAACAGTAATAGCTCCACTCAAAGCCTTCCCACGCACTCAGTAGGATAATCCCTACAACATATCATGCGGTTCTACTGGGTATAAGATCCATGATAACAAAGACTTAACTTTATTTTTACTCATCATTTCCAAAATTTTCAAATTTGACGCATATCAGAATGAGCTTTTACCCATCGTAGTAGAATAGGACATTCCGTGATAATCCCCTACCTACTCAAATCATAAGGTAGCTATAAACTGACTATCGTGAGCTATCGGTCATCATAGTGGTATAGGACATACGAGGTATACCCTACCGCACTCAAATCATAAACCAGCTTCCGACAAACGTATTTATTAATAATTGCTCACTCACTTTATTCATTCACTTTTCAAAGTCATAAGTTACATCTCACCTATCACATTCAAACTTTATGATATTCACAGTACCCGGTCTAACTTAGGTGTAACTATACTGACCATCCTAAGATAAATCATTAAAAATAATGAAAGGATATAATTCAAAAGTCATGCTTCAAAATCAAAGGCTTTCGTGAGTGAAAAACGAATACTATCTCCATAAAAGTAAAACATGCTATAATTATCTCACTAAGTCACATAAAATCATCGTTAGAAAACTACAACTAGCAAGCATCTAGTTCCAATTATATGCTCGAGACTCACAAAAAATTTTAAATTCCGCGGAAATTTAACATTCACTCATATTTCAAAGGATATAGCATAAAAACATACCCAATTTACCCCCCCACACTTAAATCACATTATGTCCTCAGAATGTGCAGAATAAAAGAAAAAGAAAACTTAGCTGGTTTCAACAGTGGTTGTCGGATGAAAGTTGGCAGAGGTCAGGCCGGAGCATGAATATACCGCAACAACTCGAATAGACAACACTGGACAGTAGTGACTCGAAAACCTGCTCCAAAAGTATCTGCAACACTCGACATACCATATAATCTCGGGGTACACGGGGTATATGAGCAACACATAACACAAAACACTCACAATGAACGTAAGAGGAATAACCATCAACACAAAATCAACTAAAGTATTATTTCTAAAACAATAAAACAAAACAACCTAAGAAAAGGAAACGAACAAAGAAAACTAGGTTGCCTCCTAGGAGCGCTCTTTTAATGTCAATAGCTTGACACAGATTCCAAAAGATCAACCCGGATCGGGCCACTTTGGTTTAACTGCCGCCACCTCAGTATCAGAATTAAAAGTACTAGGGCGGAAATGATTTTCACCACAACAACAAGTCAAGTGTGCTATAAGATCATTAAACTTTTCTCTCCAAACTACACTGACTCTCTTCTTCTTGTTCTTGCGCACGATAGGCATAGACATAGTGGTATGATCAGAAGTTTCAGCAGAAGGTACCTTACGGGTGGATATAGGAACGTCATCATCATCTGACTCAAAGAAATAAGATGGAATCTCCTCACAAATCAGGACATCTGTACTCTCATCTCTTCTTTGGAAATAAAGAATCTCAGGCTTTTCCTTTGGTTGCCCAAAATATTTCTTAAGTCGATGGCCATTCACTTTAAAAGCTTGATTACCATACCCGTTCAACGTAATTACTCCACTTGGATTAACCTCGAGAATCTCAAATGGACCAGACCATCTAGACTTTAGCTTACCAGGAAACAAATGAAGTCTGGTATTATAGAGTAAAGCCATTTCACCAACTTTGAATTCTCGGTCCTTGATCTTAGCGTCATGGAGCATCTTAGTTCTCTCCTTGCTGAGTTTAGCATTCTCGTATGCACGGAGTCTGAATTCGTCGAGCTCGTTCAACTGTAACAACCTTTTCTCCCCACAGAGTTGGCTATCAAAATTTAAGAATTTAATTGCCCAGAAAGCTCTGTGTTCAAGTTCGACAGGTAAATGACAAGCTTTGCCATAGACCATTTGGAAGGGTGACATGCCCATCGGGGTTTTAAATGCAGTGCGATAAGCCCACAACGCGTCATCCAACTTGAGACTCCAATTAGATCGATTATTGTTCACGGTCTTCTCCAAAATTCTTTTCAGGTTCCGGTTGCTTACCTCGACTTGGCCACTAGTTTGAGGATGATATGGTGTACCAATCTTATGTTTGACACCATACTTCTCAAGGATCTTGTCAAGCGGCGCATTGCAAAAGTGAGTACCTTCATCACTAATGAGTGCTCTCGGACAGCCGAATCTAGTAAAGATATTCTTTTGCAAGAATTTCTTTACAACCTTGTGATCATTAGTTTGAGTAGCTATGGCCTCGACCCACTTTGAAACATAATCCACACAGACGAGGATATACTTATTACCACATGAGGATGGAAAGGGTCCCATAAAATCTATGCCCCATACATCGAAAATTTCACACTCAAGAATGGCTTAAGTGGCATTTCCATCCGACTACTCTGCCTTCCTGTTCTCTGGCACCTATCACAACCTTTACAAAAGGCTTCTGCATCTTTAAACAGAGTCGGCCAGTAGAATCCAGCTTGAAGAATCTTTGCAACCGTCTTCGGTGTTCCATAGTGACCTCCGGTAGGACCGCTATGGCATTGTTCTAAGATATCCCACTGATCATGCTCAGGAACACACCGTCGAAGCAACCCGTCTTTACAGACTCTAAACAAATAAGGATCTTCCCATACGAGATATTTGAGATCAGAAAAGAACTTTTTCTTTTCCTGATACGTCATATCCTCTAAATGTCCACTCGCTAAATAGTTGACGTAGTCAGCATACCACGGCCTAACCGTTTCAAGCTTCATCAATTGCTCAGTCGGAAAATCAATGCCTATATCATTGTGATTCTCTGCACCCTCATTTACTAGGCAAGATAAATGATCAGCCACAGTATTCTCACTACCTTTCTTATCTTTAATCACAAGGTCAAACTCTTGTAAAATCAAAATCCATCGAAGTAACCTTGGTTTGGCATCTGCCTTATCCATAAGGTAGCGTAAAGCTGCATGATCTGTCCATACAATCACTTGAGATCCTAGAAGATAACTTCTAAACTTGTCAATGGCAAAGACGACGGCTAAGAATTCCTTCTCAGTCGTAGTATAATTGCATTGAGCCGGGTTCAAGGTACGACTCGCATAATAGATGGGCCTGAACCTTTTATCAACTCTTTGACCTAAAACTGCGCCTACGGCATAATTAGAGGCATCACACATCAATTCGAAAGGCTTGGTCCAGTCAGGTGCAACTAAAATAGGGGCACTGATAAGCTTGTCTTTCAGACAATTGAAAGCTTCTTTGCACTTCGCATCGAACAAGAAATCGACATCTTCTTTCAAGAGATTTGATAAAGGCTTGGCAATCGTAGAAAAGTCTCTAATGAAACGCCGGTAGAAGCCAACGTGTCCTAGAAAACCTCGTACCTCTTTCACTGTCTTAGGGTACGTCATCCTTTCAATGGCTTCGACCTTAGCCTTATCAACTTGAATACCAGCATTGGACACCTTATGTCCCAAAACGATTCCTTCATCAACTAGAAAATGGCATTTCTCCCAGTTAAGCACCAGATTCTTCTCAACGCAACGTTGGAGTACCATATCTAGGTTCTCTAAAATTTCATCAAAACTATCGCCGTAGACTGAGAAGTCGTCCATGAAGACTTCCATGCATTTCTCAACAAGTCCATAAAAAATGGCCAACATACACCGTTGAAAAGTCGCGGGTGCATTGCATAGACCGAATGGCATTCTACGAAAAGCAAAAGTACCAGATGGACATGTAAACGTGGTCTTCTCTTGGTCATTGGGGTCGATGGCTATCTGGAAGTAACCAGAGTATCCATCGAGAAAACAATAATACTTGTGACCACTCAGTCGTTCAATAAGCTGGTCAATGAAGGGTAGGGGAAAGTGGTCCTTGGCAGTAACCTCATTAAGTCTACGATAGTCAATACAGACTCTGTAGCCAGTCACGAGACGTAGGGCAACTTCCTCCCCTTTTTCATTCTTTTCAACCGTAATATCGCCCTTCTTTGGCACAACTTGAGTAGGGCTGACCCACTCGCTATCGGCGATTGCGTAGATGATTCCCATGTCAAGCCACTTTATAACCTCCTTCTTGACAACCTCTTGCATATGCGGATTCAGCCTTCGCTGAGGTTGTCTTACCTTTTAGCTCCTTCCTCCGTTCGGATTTTATGCATGCATATGTCTGGGCTGATCCCTCGGATATCACCCACTTGCCAACCGAACGCGAGGATGTTTTTCTTAAGCACTTCTATCAGCTGTGCTTCTTGCTCTTGGTCGAGTTTCGAAGAAATGATCAAAGGCAATTTATCTCCATCCTTAAGAAAGATATACTTAAGGTGTTTTGGAAGCGGTTTAAGCTCTAAATCAGTAGGTGGTTGCTCAATACTAGACTTTAAAGGGCCACCTTTCTCCTTATGAGCTTGAAGTGGTTGACAGTAGAACACCTCATCTTCCCGAGGCTCAACCCCAGAAAGGTACTGGATCAAATCATCTATCGGAATCCTCCGGTCAACACTTGCTTCCTTTTTCTTGTGATCGATCATTTTTCTTAACTCTTCATCTTTAAGCTCTTCTGCCAGCTCTTCCCAATCATCTACTTCCCAATGAGTAGCTTCTCTCCAAAACTCTACCTCGTCCCAACTACCCATCAGAGCTTCTTCTTCACCAGGGATGAAGTCTTCCTGACTCAGTTCTTTGAAATCATCGTTTGTCGCTGGGCTTCTCCATGCTTCTAACTCAATAACAGACTCAGTGGGAGCGAGTGAAGATGACTCGTCAATGCCTACGGCTTGAAATGAATTAGAAGATGGTCCGCAGTCAGCCGGATCCTCAATGTCCATGACTTCAAAAACACCTATCTCTGTAAGCTCCATTGCATCTTCATAATAGGCATCTCTGCCGTCCTCATATATGGCTTCGACAAACGATATTTCATCGATTACGGATCTTTCAGGATGTGTCCCTCGTGTGAAGGTGACAGATGTGTCACCGACTCTAAGAGTAATCTGTCCTTTGCAGAAGTCGATGAGAGCGTTAGAAGTGTCCAAAAAGGTTCGGCCTAGAATTAGAGGCATCTCCTTATCAGGTGGATAGTCTAGAATAACCCAGTCGGTAGGGAAGACTAAATGTTCAACTTGAAGGAGAACATTAGCTACACAACCGGCTGCAGTACGACTAGATTTGTCTACCATCTGAAGAGAAATGGGGCGTTCTCGCATTCTTTTGTCTAGCCGGAGCTTTTTGCATACATTTAATGGCATCACATTGATAGAGGCCCCTGAGTCGCATAAGACATTTTCGAACAAATGGCCTTCAATCCCGCAGGATATTGAAGGTCTGCCAGGGTCACCTCGCTTAACAGCGACTTTTTGTGAAACCATTGCGCAATCCTCGCGAAACACTTCTTCAGCCATCCCCTGAAGCTTTCTCTTGCTCCCACAGAATTCTTTAAGATACTTAGTACATTTAGGCATTTCAGACAATACCTCAGCTAAGGGCATACTTACTTTAGTGTCCCTAAGTATCCTCCTCACTCCAGCATATTGCTTGTCGTTAGTGAGGGCTTTCTCTTTCCTTTTTGGTGGATAAGGAAGGGCTTTATCATTCCCTGTAGCCTGATTCTTTATCGCCTCATCCTCCCTATCCTTCCATCTCACAAACTTTTCTTCCTTTTTCTTAGTCCGGGGTACAGCCTCCTGACTCTCCTTCCTTTCCTCTTCATCAGAATCATTGTCGCCTTCCGAAGAATTGTCACTGAGCTCCTCCTCATCGTTGCTTTCTTCGGCATGTGATTTCTGATTTCCCCCTCCTGAACTTATGGCGTCAGGAGGGGCTACTCGTTTCCCGACATCTTGCCGGGTCCAGCCTTCTTACCACTTCTCAATGTTACTTCGTTCAACTCCTCTTCTTGTCCATACTCCCATTGTGGTGTAATGGCAGTGCAAACATTCACATCAGCTTTTGGGTTTCTCTCGGTATAACTCGGAAGTTTACCGTGAGGTCTGCTTGCTTGCTGGTCTGCCATTTGACCAACTTGTCTCTCAATTGCTTTAACACTAGTAGACAGAGTCTTCACCATGTCTACCAACTCATCGAATTTGTGTTGAGGGACACATGAGGTGGTATGATTATTGTTCTGAGTTTGATTCCAGCCACCTTGAGGCCTTTGGGAGTTCTGAACTGGCCTTTGATAGTTCGAGTTGAAAGAATTCGAATTTGAAGGGCCAGGTGGTAACTTGGCTTGATTGAAGTTTTGTCGTTGAAATCCTGAGTAGTTCTGGCTTTGATTGAAGTTTCGAAAGGGTTGGTTTTGATTATCCATTAAGTTTACCTCTTCCGTCATCTCCGTCCCTGCCTGTGTTTCAAGATAATTTGAATTAGAAGGCTGCATCTGAAGATTGGCCAGCTGCTTGCTTATCAATTCCATCTGAGCAACCAACAGTTGTGTATCATGATTGCTTGCAGTACCTTCTTTCTTAACAATATTGGTCTTCTTAGGAGTCGACCACATATTGTTCTTGGCGATGGTCTCAGCCACTCTGTAGGCAGTCTCATCACCTCCCCCTAAGAAGGATCCATGAGTTGTGGAGTCAAGATAGTCTCTATTAGGTTGAGAGACTCCTCTGTAAAATAGTTCCAACAACTCATGTCTATCATATCCGTGATTGGGGCACTTCCTCATCAACAGATTTAATCTCTCCCAAGCCTTGCCAACAGTCTCATCCTCCATCTGCTCAAACGTAGCTATTTCCCGTTTCATCTCCATAATCTTTCCTGGTGAAACCCACTTAAGAGCGAAGGCTCTTTTGACATCATTCCATGTATGGAGGGAATGATGTGCTAACGACTTAAACCATCTGCTTGCTTCACCTTTTAAAGCAAAAGGAAATAGCTTCAACTTTACGATCTCCGAATCAACACCAGGATAATGGCCTGCTTCACAGATTTGTACGAATGTGGACAAGAAGTCGTGTGGATCTTCTTGAGCAGTACCATGGAAAGAGCTATTCTGAACTAGAGCAACTACTCCGTTCTTTAGATCAAAGTTCACTCCTCCCATGTCGGGAGGACGAATAGGTCTATGCCCTTCGAGAAAATCTTGATTTAGATATGGAGTGTAGGGGTCCTGGTTCAACTGATTAAGCTGGTTTTGACGGAATTGTTGAAGTTGTTGATTTATGCCAGCTTGCTGATTCTGCTGTTGCTGCAGAGCTTGCATTTGTTGAAGGAGTAAATTTAACTGAGCTTGGGGATCAGGATTTGGAATTGGTGGATCTTGATCCGCCATTTTGTCCAAATCAGGGAGAAGCCTTCTTCTAAGGATAGATCGTTCAGGCTCAGGATCAAAGATCAGAAGTCCCTTCTTACTTCTCGTTTGCATAAACCAGAAGAAAGGAAAAGGAAGAAATCAACCCTTTGGGTTGATTAGAACAGGTTTAGAAAAGATTAGATGGTTTAGAGGGAGAAAAGAGAAGAAAAGAGAAGAAAGAAAAGAAGTGATGATTGAACAGACTGAACTGGCGTCCAGTGTTAGTGGACGTTCGTTCAGAACTGGACGCTCGTTCAGTTGAATGAACGTTCGTTCAGAGGGCAGAATTGAGGTGGACGGGCGTTCAAGTTGTTGAACGCTCGTTCAGATACGAAAACCTAAAAACTAAGGTTACCAGAAATTAAAAACGAGATAAAAAATAAAAGCAGAAAAGACTTATGGAAATAAAATCAAACAAATCTATAATTACGGAAACAGATCTAAGCTATAAAAAAAAGTAAGGAAAATAATTGAAAGAAAATCAAATAAAATAAAACAGTAATAAATGTAATCCTAAAATTAAACGAAATTGGAAAAGAAACCTACCTACGAAAAGTTTAAAAACAAGAAAAACACTAAGACGGTAAAAAAAACGTGTTGAAACCTTCTAGGGCCAAAATGGAGTGGAAAACAGTGGATTTTGACCTCGAAAACGCACTGAACGGCCTACGGCCGTTCACCACGTCGTCGGCGTCGGAAAGAGCTTTCCAAATTGGGGTCCTGCGTTCCAAACGGACACTCGAGCCGAAAGTTACGGCCAAAATACTACTGCGTGCTAAAAACGACCCCTTTTGACACAGAAAATTGTCCTAAATAGAATCCGACAACCGTTACCGACTCCCCGGCAACGGCGCCAAAAACTTGCTCGGTAAAAACGAGTATTACAATTTATAACCGAAACACCCCCAAGTATAAGGATCGTAGTATAGGGTGTTTACGGGTCGTCCTAAGGGAGTGGAATGTTTATCGGATTCAAATACAAATCTATATCAATTATGTCACAATTATCTATCTAAACTAAAGCTGAAACTAACTAAAACCTAAACCTAAGAATTGAAACTAAAACAGGAAATAAAAACAAGCAGAAAATAAGAAAACAGAAAGACGGACGAACGTTCACTAAAGTGAACGAGCGTCTGGAAACTAAATCTACTGGACGAGCGTCTGCTATTGCGGACGAGCGTCTGATTATGAACTGAAGCAGAAAAGTGCAGAAAAACAGCAGGAAACTAGGGTTTATAAAACTAAAACTTAAGCGAAACTTAATCTAAACGATTTTGATTAAAACAATTAAAGGAAAACACAGCGAGGCGATCAGATTCCACCCATCAACCAACAACTCAACTAGATGATGATTTAGAACATAGTTTTTAGTAATGATTTTTCACGGATTCAATTAGATATCTCTAACCAAAATCTAGGGTTTCGTTTATCTTTTTCAAGTAAACTAAACATGCAATCAAAACAGGATCACGAGATCGTTTCCAAACTCTTACTCAACTAATCATGCATAATCTCTTACAACACAATTAGATGCATTACTTTGAACGAAAGAGAACTCAAATAAACAGATTTTCATAAATTTATTCAAGCATAAATTAAACATAGATCGTTTCATCAAATCTTAATTCAATAAAACTTAAGCAATACAAAACAGATCCAAAGTAATGAAAAACTATGAAATAAACTCACTAAACTTAAGCATCGAACTCTCTAGTTGGTTTGTGTTGTTGATAAGCTTCCTCCGTCGACTCACTGCAAGGCTTTTAGCCAACAATCATGTTGAAGATGATTGTTGGGTTGGAGAAATTCATCTCTGTGGAATTAGGGTTCTGGCCGCAGCTTTTTGGTGTAAAATTGCGATCTCAATTATGTGGTATCTGAATTAGGGTTGAGAGGCTGTTGCTATATATAGAGTTTTGGGTCGGTTAGGGCTAAGTCGGCAACGGACGCTCGTCTGAATATCCGGACGCCCGTCCAGAATGCCTGGATGCTGAGTAAACGCTCGTTCATCCTCCGTCTGAACTCTCTGAATGTAAAATACGATTCTGGACGCTGCATGGACGCCAGTTCACTTCTGGACGCTCGTTTAGGATCAGTAGACGCCCGTTCGAACTGCTGAGGATCGGATCTCTTCATCTCTATCCAATTTCTTCAAGCCAATTCCAACTCTATCTCTTATAATTCGACTTGAGCTTCATTTATCCTCATTATATGCACGAAAATTAACACCTACATGATAAATAAACAATGCAAAAACGTAATAAAATCCAAATAATAATAATTCCATTAAATCAACACTTAAAATCATCAATTTTGCATACAACCCTCTTAAAATCATCTTTATTAAATAATTACACTTAAACCCTTAATTCTCATGTAAATTATGCAAATGTGGGGAAAATAATAATGAAATAAACCTTTAATAATCATATAAATATGGCCTTAACACACTACATTGGTGAGCCTAAAGACAAGCCTTTGACTGTTCGGTTCCTCGATATCCTTGGATGTGGTGCTACACCAGTCGAAGCTTTTGATGACATCTGCGTTGACGCTCCTTCCAATACTCTTCCATATCCCAACTACCAGCTAGAACCTCCTCAGATTGATCACAACCGTCATCCTCAGAAAACAAGTCGGGCGAAAACTCGTCAGACTCATCGACTTTAGGGGTGCTACACCCGAGGATATCGAAAAATCGAACAGTCAAAGGCTTTACCTTGGGTTCACCAATGTAATGCTTGCATCGTTGACCATTCACTCGGAACGGTTGATCGCCATAACCGCGCAGCTCTAGAACGCCTCGAGGAATGATTTGGAGAATCTCAAATGGACCAGGCCAACGTGTTCTCAACTTCCCAGGAAACAAATGTAACCTAGAATTGTATAAGAGAACTTGCTCGCCGACCTGGAATTCTCTCTTCTTTATCTTGGCGTCATGGAGGAGTTTCATCTTTTCCTTACTAATCCTGGCACTCTCGTAAGCCTGGAGTCTAAATTCATCAAGCTCATGCAACTGCTGCAGCCGGTGTTTGCCACAGGATTGGGAATCGAAGTTAAGAAACTTTGTAGCCCAATAAGCTCTGTGCTCTAATTCGACAGGCAGATGACATGGTTTCCCGTAGACCATTTGATATGGAGATGTCCCCATAGGGGTTTTATAGGCAGTTCTATATGCCCAAAGTACATCATCCAACTTCAAACTCCAGTCTTTCCGATGACTGTTCACCGTTTTCTCCAGGATTTTCTTAATGCTCTGGTTGCTTCGCTCAACCTGACCACTAGTCATCGGATGATATGGTGTGCCAGTTTTATGGCGAACACCATACTTCTCGAGGACTTTTTCCAAAGGTCGGTTGCAGAAGTGTGTCCCTTCATCACTGATCAAGGCACGTGGACATCCAAACCTCACAAAGATGTTCTTCTTCAGAAATTTCATGACCGTTTTATGATCATTGTGAGGAGTGGCTACTGCCTCCACCCATTTCGAAACATAGTCGACGCAAACTAAGATGTATTTGTTGCCACACGATGATGGGAAAGGTCCCATAAAATCGATGCCCCATACATCAAAGACTTCGCACTCTAAGATGGGTTTCAAAGGCATGTCAAAACGCCTTGTCAGAGTTCCGGTTCTTTGACATCTATCGCAAGCTTTACAGAAGGCTTCTGTATCCTTAAAGATCGTAGGCCAATAGAAACCGGACTGGAAGATCTTCGCAACCGTTTTCCAAGGACCAAAGTGACCACCTGTGGGTCCACTATGGCATTGCTCGATTATATCACGTTGCTCGGATTCTGGAACACATCTCCTAAGCAAACCATCTTTGCAGATCTTGAAAAGATAAGGTTCATCCCAAACGAAATATTTCATATCAGAGAAGAACTTCTTCTTCTCTTGATAGGACATTTCAGGATCGAGATAACGGGCATGAAGGTAGTTTACAATGGAGGAGTACCATGGAACATCGGGAGGACAACCGTCTATCAACATAATGTTTTCTAGAGGAAAGTAAAGATCTATATCATCAGGATCACCATTTTCCTCACTTAACATCCTAGAAACATGATCCGCCACTACGTTCTCACTGCCCTTCTTATCTTTGATTTGAACGTCAAACTCTTGGAGGGTCAGTATCCAACGCAGTAAGCGCGGTTTAGCTTCCTTTTTGGTCATGAGATACCGCAAAGCAGCGTGGTCAGTCCACACAATCACTTGAGCGCCCAGCAAGTAACTACGAAACTTATCCATAGCAAAGACTACGGCTAATAATTCCTTTTCAGTTGTCGTGTAGTTAACTTGAGAAGTATTCAGTGTGTGACTGGCGTAATAGATAGGTTGGAACTTCCCGTTAAGCTTTTGCCCTAAGACTGCACCAACTGCATAGTTGGATGCATCGCACATGAGCTCAAAGGGTAGGTTCCAGTCAGGCGATATAAGTATTGGAGCAGAGATCAGTCTACTCTTAAGCTCCTCAAACGCGCGCTTGCAATTCTCATCAAAATCAAAAGTAACGTCTTCTTTGAGTAAAGTAGACAGGGGCTTGGCAATCTTTGAAAAGTCCTGGATGAACCTCCTATAGAAACCGACATGCCCGAGAAAACCTCGGACCTCCCGAACATTCTTAGGATAACTCATCTTCTCAATAGCTTCAACCTTGGCTCTATCTACTTCTATACCTTTGGCTGACACTTTGTGGCTGAGGACTATGCCTTCATCTACCATGAAATGGCATTTTTCCCAATTAAGCACTAAGTTCTTTTCCACACATCTAGATAACACCTGATCAAGATTATTGAGGCAATCATCGAAGGATTGACCAAAGACCGAGAAATCATCCATAAAATCTCCATGCACTTTTCAACTAGCCCGTCAAAGATTGCCATCATACACCTCTGAAAGGTAGCAGGGGCATTGCATAGACCAAATGGCATCCGCCTGTAGGCGAATGTACCATAAGGGCAAGTGAAAGTGGTCTTCTCTTGGTCAACAGGATCGATGGGTATCTGGAAGTATCCTGAATATCCATCCAGGAAGCAGTAGAATGCGTGCCCTGCTAGACGCTCAAGCATTTGATCAATGAATGGAAGGGGGAAATGATCTTTCATTGTGACCTCATTGAGTTTTCTGTAGTCAATACAGACTCTATAGCCTGTAACTAGCCTCAATGCTATCTCCTCTCCCTTCTCATTCTTCTCAATAGTAATTCCACCTTTCTTGGGAACTACTTGAGTCGGGGACACCCACTCACTATCAGCAATGGCGTATATGATACCCATATCTAGAAGCTTAATGATTTCCTTCTTGACTACTTCTTGCATGTGAGGGTTGAGCCTTCTCTGAGGCTGTCTAACTCGTTTTGCACCCTCCTCAGTCTTGATCTTATGCATACAGATGTCGGGAGATATCCCTCGGATATCTCCTACCTGCCATCCAAAGGATTTTTCATTATTGCGCAAGACGTTTAACAATTTAAGCTCCTCTATACGAGATAGCTTGGCAGAGATGATCAAAGGAAGCTTGTCACCTTCTCTCAGAAATACATACTTAAGATGTTTAGGCAACGGCTTCAGTACCAAATCTACAGGAGGATCCTCTAGACTTGATTTAAGATCACCACTCTTCAACTCAACATCGCTGAGCTTACTTAGTGGTCCTACTGCCAAGGCTTCTTCTCTTAGCTCATCCTCAAAATCAGCTGCTAACTGGTCTAGATTGACCACACCATGATTATTCAGATTATCAATCAATCGCTCATATTCTGCTTCTACAACCAAGACTTGCTTATCCATGAAGTCATTGAAGTCATCAGACGTCTCCTCAATGGAACAGCCGGTTGGAGAACCGGAGGGTACTTGAATAGATTTAGAAACACTATAGCTCACCTCTTGGTCACCAACTCGGATAGTTACTTTCCCACCATCACAATCGATGAGGGCTCTAGCTGTAGATAGGAAAGGTCTTCCAAGAATCAGAGGGACGTTTTCATTTTTCTCCATATCTAAGACATACCAGTCAACGGGAAAGGTAAACCTACCAACTTGAACCAATACGTCCTTTAGGATCCCTGAGGCTTTCTTTGAAGATCTATCAGCGAACTGCAAGTTCATGGTAGTGGGTTCTAGAAAACTTTGTAAACCCAGCTGCTTGCAAATAGATAATGGCATCAAGCTTATGGATGCACCCAGGTCACATAAAGAATTTGGAAAGACTAGGCCTCCCATCTGCAATGTGAGCACAAATTTGCCTGGGTCACTCCTCTTGATTGGTAAGTCTTGATAATTGACCATAGAACACTCCTTACCAACTGCGTGATCCATTTCTGCTAACTTCTTCTTGGAAGATACAACATCCTTGATGAACTTTGTATACTTAGGCATCTCTACCAAGACCTCGGATAATGGCAGATTTACCTGAGTAGTTTTCAGAAGGTTTAGCACCTTCTCATACTTTTTGTCTTCAACCAATGGAATGTTGCTCTTCCTTGGTGGAAACGGAAGCTTCTTTAGATCACTCTCAGAAAAGACTTTCTTTGAGGATGCGCTGATAGCTTTGTCTTCCAAATCTTTCCACCGAACCGTCTTCTCATTCTTTTTGCTAGTCAGGGGATCAGCCACCTGACTATCATTTAACTCATCACTCCTCAGGGGATCAGCCACCTGAGGATCCTCAAATGTTTCACTTCTCAGGGGAACAGCCACCTGAGGACTTCCAATTGATTCTTTATTCCTCAAGGGATCAGCCACTTGAGGAATCTCAACTCTTTCTTCTATCAGGGGATCAGCCACCTGATTTTCCTTCTGCAGCCAAGGGGATGATGGGTGCTCAACTTCCCCTCCTGCCTTACCAATGGCAGGAGGGGCTAGTGGTTTCCCTGGAAGCCAGGGTGGCCACTCAGCTGAGTGCCACTTCTTAAATTCATTGCACTGGCCTCTTCTCTACCGTATGGAGGTGAAGGTACCAGGTCAGTGCATTGATTGCTGCTTAAATCGGCGTGAGCGACTTGACCGCCTCTTGGATTCTTTTCCGTGAAGCTGGGCAACTGCCCTGACGGTCTAGAGGCTAACTGCTCAGCCAATTGCCCGATTTGCCTCTCAAGACTTTTCATCGTCCTGCTTTGCTCCTCCCGAAATGAATCCCATTCGGCTTTTATATCGTCCTGGTGGGAGGTGCCTTGAGAGTTTTGAAAGTTCTGGGGAAATGGCTGGCTTGGTCGACCTTGGAATGCAGAATTAGAATTTGCGGGCCAATTCTGATTGAACCTTTGCTGTGGATTGGAAGAATTATAGCTTGGGTTCTGATTATAACCAGGGTTTCTATTGAAGTTCGAATTAGGATTTGTCTGGCCAGAGAAAGCATTGACTTCCGCATTCTGCCCAATCATGGGACAGAAGCGAGCAGTATGCCCCATGCTGTCACATACTTGGCATGTGATTGGATTATGCTGTCCATAGTCATGAACATCATTGACTTGCTGAGCAGAGGGGGAAGAAAATTGACATTGGCCAGTCATATGGCCAGTCTGACAGCAAGCTTCACAGTACAGAACCTGTGAGTTCTGTGAAAGTGAAGGAGCCTGATAACTCGGATAGGAGGCATTTTGAGAGGCTGTCAGTTGAGAAGGTGCCATCTGCTTTTGCAGCATGGCAACAAGACTTTGCATAGTCACCTCTTCAACCTTGGGAGGAGGAGGAGGTGCCTGGATGGACTGATAAGAGGGGGCATAATTGTATTTGGCAATGTCCTCGAACAGTGCCCACCCCTCATCAGGTGTCTTTTTGAGGAAAGCCCCACCAGAAGAACTATTGACCATGCCCTTGGTGAGCTCGGTCAATCCGCTGAAGAAAGTATGGACTTGCCTTTGCTTTGGCAAGCCATGATGGGGACACTTCCGCAGGAGAGACTTAAACCTTTTCCACGCCTCAAAGAAAGATTCATTTTCCTTCTGGTAGAATGTGAAGATTTCGTTCAGACAGTGGGCTGTTTTTGAAGGAGGAAAGTATTGACTTAGAAATTCCTTCTCAAGCTCAGCCCAAGTAGTGATGGATTCAGAGGGAAGAGAGTGATACCACTCTAGTGCCTCCCCCCGTAAGGAAAATGGAAACAGTTTAAGCTTGATGGCGTCCTCACTTACACCTTGGATACGGGTAGTACCGCATATATGTAAGAATGTGTGTAAGTGAGTGTGGGGGTTTTCAGATTGGAAACCATGGAAAATTGATGCATCTGCATCATCTGTATAAGTCCGGGTTTAAGCTCGAAGTTTGGAGCAGTAATGGTAGGCATGACGATAGCCGGGTTGATGGTGACTGTACCGGGCATGGCATAGTCGGCCAACGTCCGTCTATCTTCCGCGCCATTATTACTATGTCTTTGATTTCACCTGCAAGATATTGCTCAAATTCTCGATCAAAAGCGTTTCCTTCGTCAAAACGAAGTTTCCGCCTATTGGGTCGGATTATGGTCCGCTCGGGGTCAGGGGAGTAGATTAGTGGTCCCTTATGACTCCGAGTTTGCATAAACCGAGATCCAAGATCAAGATGTTGAGCAAGAAAGAAAGGAAACCTAGAGAAAAGAAAAAAAGAGAGAAAAGATTGTATGAAACAAAAACAGAAACCTAAACTACGAAAAATTTTAAATAGAAAAACAGAAAACACTAAAACGGAAAGAAAACGTGTTGAAATCTTCTGAGCCCAAAATGGAAGGGAAAACAGTGGATTTTGACCTCGAAAACGGTGTCGGACGGCCTTTGGCCGTCCGCCACGTCGTCGGCGTCGGAACGAGCTTTCCGAATTGGGGTCCTACGCGCCAAACGGACACTCGAGCCGAAAGTTATGGCCAAAATACTATCAAGTGCTAAAACGGACCCTTTTATCCAAAAAATTGATCGTGAAAGATGTGGAGTCAGATGATTCAACCTAAGAAACCTACCTACGACACTTACCTACGAAAAAAAACAGAAAACCTAATTGAAATAAAAATAAAACTGAGGGCAGACAGGGCAGACGGGCGTCCAATTAACTGGACGGGCGTCTTCCTGGAGGAAGAACTGGACGGGCGTCTGTATGACCAGACGCTCGTTCAGGAGAGCAGAAAGATAACAGAATAGAGCAGACTTGATTGGACGAGCGTTCAGTGATACTGGACGTCCGTCCGGATCAATCTGAGACAGAAAGAACGCAAAACAGAGTATCAAAACTGATCTAAAAAAAACTAGTTATCTAACTTAATTTCAAAAGGGAAAGATTTACTACAGGATAAGATTCCTAACAACTAATCTAACTACTAACTAACTAACTAACTAATTATGAACACGAACAAATAAAATAAAGTCAACAAATTAACTAAAAAAAAAAACAAAACAAAAACTAGGCAACCGTCCGGTTCCCCGGCAACGGCGCCAAAAACTTGTCCCGGATTTATCTAATGCGAATAAACAAGTAATAATATTTATAAACCGGTTAACCTCAAGTATAAGGATCGTAGTACAGAGGTTAATGCCGGGTCGATCCTACGGGGAACTGACGAATGTGAATCCTAGTTTTTGCTTTAAACTAACTATGTCACGAATCTAACCTAAACGAATAACTAACCTAAACAAATATGCAGAAAAAGTAACTAGACAGAGGATTGCTCCAATGCTAGGCAAGATTGAAAGCGATAAAAACTAAACTAAACTAAAGTACAGAAAAGTAAACTAAAGCTAAACAATTCAAGTTTTAAGGATTAAATCAAATTATAACGAACGAACAAGCAATTGATCCACCTATCCTATCAACATTCAACTCTAGCTCGGATTAATTCGTGATCTCTACTCAAGTCGTGATTCACCTAATCGAAGGCATAAACTCCTACTCTCGTAGACAAGTTCGTTTTCTAATCTTTTATCTTTCGATGTTAAAGATTACGTCTTTCTAACCTAGGCGTGAAATCTTTCAATTTCTAATCTAGAAAATCAATCTAATAACTCTCGTTTTAGTTAGATCGAAGATCTATTCTTTTATCATGGTGATCTAGGGTTGACATGACTCTCATCACATAACCAATCATCAAAGCAAGCATCTTTCGATTAAACATGCAATAAAACATACAAAACATGATAAAAGAAACGAACTTGAAATAGATACTCACAGATTAATCACGAATCAAAACTGAATGGTTGAAGGAAGGCTTCACAACGCTTGTTCAAAGAGGGTTTAGCCTCTTAGCATCTTCTTGACAACTCGAATTGATGAATAAAAGTACATGAAATTATCTAATCTAATCTAGAAGTTTAAGTGCATAAAACTAGAGAAAAACTGAAGGAAAAACGCAGCCAAGCTGCCCCTAGGGTTTAGGGTTCGAAAAATTGTATCTAGGGTTTGAGAAATCGCGCCTATTTATAGATTTTTAGGTCGGCTTAGGCTAAGGCGGTGCTTGGACGCCCGTCCACTATCTTGGACGCTCGTCCAGCAGCTTCTGGACGGAGGTGAACGCTCGTCTATGCAGCGTTTGAAGGCTCTGAATGTAAATCACACCTCTAAACGCTCGTTCGGTTGAGCAAACGCCCGTCCACCATGAACGGACCGTGGACGCTCGTCCATCGATGCTGGAACTCGATCTCTTGATCATTATCTCTTCCTTCTTCCATCTTTATCCTTCTTTTCTCATCTCTATCTCGATTTAGCTCGAATTATATCAACATTTGATCATCAATTTAGCCTCCAACATGTATCTACATCACATTAAGACATCGCAAAATGTAACACAATCCAAATACTCATAAAACCATAATCAAAACACGTACACAACCTCATTTTGCGAATAAACTAATTAAAATCTCACTTGCTTAATAAATCATTTAAAACCACATTTCCTATGCAAATCATATGAATTATGAAGGAGAACATCATAAAATACAACGTTATAAAACGTATAAATTCACCCTTAACAAAAGGGTACCATCAAATAGCCATGAACCCTAAAGATGCAGCAAAAACTGCATTCATAACAAAGTTGGGCACCTTCTGCTACGTCACCATGCCTTTCGGACTCAAGAATGCTGGAGCCACATACCAAAGAGCGGTAAACAAATTTTTTGATAAACAAATTTGGAGATGTATAGAGGTTTACATAGATGATCTCCTGATCAAGATCAAGTCCCTTGATCTATACATGCTAGATGTCAGAGAAGTATTCAGTGTACTCAGACAAACTCAGATGAAGCTCAACCCCAGAAAGTGTACGTTTGGGTCAGGTCGGGTAAATTCTTGGGGTACATGATCTCCAGGGAAGGCATCAAAGCAAATCCAGACAAAATTGAGGCATTACGGTCAATGTCACCTCAAGTAACATCAAAGAAGTGCAAGGTTGATAGGGCGTATGGCTGCCCTGAACAGGTTCTTGTCAAGATCGGCACAACGTGCCTTACCATTCTTTAAAGTCTTAAGAAAAACAAGTCCTTCCCAGTGGAACAAGGACAGCCAAAAAGCATTCGAGGACCTCAAGGCTTACTTAGCCAAGCTGCCAACCCTGACTTCTCCTCGGGCTAGAGAAACTCTACTAATATACTTGGCAGTCATTGCAGAAGCAATTAGTGCATCCTGATCAGGGATGAGGACAACATTCAGAGACCAGTATTCTATGTGAGCAGGGCTCCACATGGCCCAGAAGTCAGGTACACCGATGCAGAGAAACTAGCTTTGGCTTTGGTGCATGCTTCGAGGAAGTTGAGGCCCTACTTCAAGCGCATCCGATAACTGTGGTAACAGATCAGCCCCTGCGATAGATATTGGCTCGGCCAGATACATCCGGATGATTGGAAAAGTGGGTCATAGATCTTGCAGAGTATGACCTGGACTTCCAACCCCGAACTGCTATAAAGGCACAGGCTCTAGCAGACTTCTTAGCCGAAAGAATTTTAGTGGACAGTGAGAAAGATCAACCGACAAAGAAAGTTGAGTTATAGACCCTATATGTGGATGGGGCAGCAGGAAAAGAAGGGGCAGGGGCATGCCTCTTGCTCATAAGCCCAAAAGGAGAAGAATTTCCTTTTGCCTAACGCTTTCAGTTCAAGGCTACAAATAATAAGGCTGAGTATGAAGCTCTGATCACTAGGCCTTGACTAGCTAGAAAGCTCAGTGCCGTCAATCTACAAGTATTCAATGACTCCCAACTGATATCAAAGACGAGTATGAAGCAAAGAAAGAACCAGTGAAGAAGTACTTGTCAGTGGCTCAAGCCAACTCAAGACCTTCAAGTCGGTCCGGATCGAGCAGGTCTCTCGGTCTCAGAACAAGCGAGCTGATTCTCTATCAAAATTGGCTTCCAATATCTTCTCAGTCAAAGGAGTCTTAGTAGAACAACTTTCCGAATGAATCTATTGTTGTGAATAAGATGAGAATGGGTGTGCTCTAAAACAATTATTACTTGTCATTTCGTGCAAGTGGGAGATTGTTAGGTGTGGTGCCCGAAAGGCAATTTGTGTAATTGTTTTTGGTGACAGAATTTATCTCACCTTATTACTTGCTTTGTGCTTGTAAGTAATATACTGCTGCAAACCCTAAGTATATCAGTATGTAGCCGCTTAACTCAGTGTATGGCATGCACGTGAGGATTGAGTTAGTGGTGATATACTTAAATTGTTAGTCCGTGGTGAACTTAATCAGAGTTTAGGGCCTCTTGATTAAAACACCAATAATGCGCCCAGAACACCTTAGGGTGTGATAGTCTTATCCAGACTATCGGTAGAGGGTACCTATGTGGGGCATTTATATATGATGGCATTCATATAGGACTGGACCGATTTAATCTGAATTTCTTGATATAATTCCGTAATCAAGGAATCTTATTAGATCATTAGATGATCATATATGGATCAACCTTAATCCTGATGTGATCACAGGGTGCTGCTTGTCTCGGGGTAGTGTTTGATGTGTTAGTTACAGTTCACTTAAATATGTGTTCCAAGCCACTTCTCATTGGCACTATATCCTGATGAGTGAGTAGTTCTGATTTTCACAGACATGGAATCCATTCTTTCCTGCGGGATGTAGAGAGACAGTCCCCTTGTTTGTTAACCCTAAGAAAGTGATCGATCGGCCGAGTTCATAGTAGACTAATTGATCACTAGTCAGATATGTGAACTAATTGATCATCAGGGGGTTAATGGTAAATAAGGATAAGATATTCTGAGTCGGATTCACGGAGACTTCTTACTCAGAATGGACAGTCTATGGAGGGTTAATCCGTATGTAGTGATTGTATCAATGGACGCTTATTCACTCTATAGGTTGAGTATAAGTATACATCTATAATCGGTAGAGTTCAGTTTCGGGTTTATGGTGGCGTAATCCCGGAATTAATAATTAACGTACTTATTCTGTTCGACCAATAATTAATTATTGGAGCTACTGGTTATAGGTCCATGGTCCCCAATGTGGCTTCTATAATTCGGGCTGTTATTCTTGTTATTTGGGCCTCAGTTTTAATTAATTGGCTGGGCTAATTAATTGATATGCATGGATATTATTTAGTTGGGCTAAATAATATAATACACATAAAAGACATTTTATGTGGGCTTCTAGACCTAGTGTGTGGCGCCAATTTGAGTTTATTTTAGCACAAGAATTAATTTTCTTGTGTTATGGAAAATAAAAGATATTCTTGTTATCTGATTGGTTGGATGAGTTGTTATTTGATTTCCTATTGGTCAATACTTGTCACAATTAGTCATTAAGGAAAATATATTTTTATTTTGTTTAATTAATTATTTATATAATTAATTAATACTTGGAGACCAAGGATTTACTCTCCTATAAAAGGAGAGTTATTCCAAGGGTATTGGCAAGCATAATTTCGACCACCACATTAGAAAAAAGGGAGGAAAATTTGTTTTTCTTGTCTTGGGTTTTTAGAAGAAGAAAAACTCTAAGTTTTTCTTAGTGTTGCATATCAAGGAGGTTCTTTTATCAAGAAGTGTGTCCACCAACCACCGTTTGGAGAACACATTGGAAGATCAAGGCTTCTCTTCCCACTATTGGTAATATAATCTTAACCCCCTTGTAGTAGTTAAATCCTTTATTTATGTATTGTGATATATAAATCGTGATCCATCCGCTACGCGTAGATCTAATTCATTTAGATCTAAAATCCTACATCCTTCAGCTATGTCCAGAGTGAAGTCCAACCAGTCAGTCAAAAAACTACACGGATGGACCCTATAGTGTCGTATCTCAAACATGGCATCCTGTCAGCTAATAAGTCTCAGGCCTGAATGATGAAGCTCCTAGCAAGCAGGTACTCGCTTTTTAATAAAGTTCTATACAGACGATCTTTTATATCACCTTGGATCAGATGTGCTTCGAAGGAGGAAGGGAATTATCTCCTTAGAGAAATCCATCTCGGTATCTATGGAAATCATGCGGGTGCACGAACCCTGGCGAGAAAATGTCGACTATTTAAGTACTACTGGCCCACTATGCAAAGTGATGCAAATGACCTAGTCTTGAAATGCAAGTCATGCCAGGTGCATGACAATTTATCTCATCAACCTTCACAGGAAATGGTCCCTATAGTGTCTCCCTGGCCTTTTTATCAATGGTGGGTGGACCTAGTCGGCCCACTTCCTCGAGCTCTGGGAAATCTAAGGTTCCTTGTTGTAGTAGTGGACTACTTTACTAAGAGGGTAGAAGCTGAAGCTCTAACGACCATCACTGCAAAGGCCATTCAAAAGTTCCATTGAAAAAGCATTGTCTGTAGATATGGAATACCCAAGACCCTGATCTCAGACAACGGGATGCAATTTGAAAATAGGACAGTCAGGTCATGGTGTGCCGAGCTGGGTATAACCCAGTACTCACCTATGTTGGACATCCACAAGCTAACGGCCAAGTGGAACAAACAAACATGCAGGTTAAGGTCGGCCTAAAGAAGAGACTGAAAGATGAGGGAGAGAATTGGGTTGAGCATCTACCCAACATACTTTGGGCATACATGACCATGCCCAACTCAGCTACAGGTGAAATACCTTTTTCTTTAGCTTATGGGTGCGAAACAGTCATCCCAGTAGAAATCGGGCTCCTCTCCTCAAGGACCAAGCTCCACGCTCATTCAGATCAAGAGGCTGAACTCAGGCAGACCAATGATGACTTGGAAGAAACCAGGGAAGTGGCCTACGTAAGAATGGTCAAGTACAAACAAAGGATATCTCAATACTATAACTCTATGGTCAAACACTCCTATTTCAAAGAAGGAGATATGGTGATACAAAGGAATGAAATCAGTAGGCAGGGTCCTCAAGGCAAGCTTGACCCGAATTGGGAAGGCCTCTACAAGGTGGTCAAAGTTCATGGAAAAGGCGCATATCAGCTAGCTGATGAAAGCGGTAGAACCATACCTCGAAGTTGGAACGCCAACAACCTGAGAAACTTTTATGTCTAGGATAGGTGCTAGACTTGCTTTACTTCCTTTTCAGTTTTTGTTATTTCTAATAAAGATGTAATCGAACATCGAGGAATTTTAATAACGTTTTGCCTTTTTAAGGGTGTATTGTTGATTTACAGCCATAAGGAGGCTAATTTTTTAACTGAGTACTGCAAGTCAGACTCAGAAAGTTTGCAAATGACAAACTTCCTGAGTCTGCAGGTCAGGCTAATTTTTTAACACAGACTCAAAAAGTTTGCAAAGGACAAATTTCCCGAGTCTGCAGGTGAGGCTAATTTTTTAACTGAGTACTACAGGTCAGACTCAGAAAGTTTGCAAAGGACAAACATCCCGAGTCTGCAGGTCAGGCTAATTCTTTAACTGAGTATGGCAGGTCAGACTCAGAAAGTTTGCAAAGGACAAACTTCCCGAGTCTGCAGATCGGGCTTATTCTTTAACTGAGTACTACAAGTCAGACTTGTTTGCATAGGACAAACTTCCTGAGTCTGTAGGTCAGGCTAATTTTTTAACTGAGTACTGCAGGTCAGACTCAGAAAGTTTGCAAAGGACAAACTTCCCGAGTCTGCAGGCCAGGCTAATTCTTTAACTAAGTACTGCAGGTCAGACTCAGAAATTTTGCAATGGACAAACTTCCCGAGTCTGCAGGTCAGGCTAATTTTTTTTAATGAGTATTGCATGTTAGAATCAGAAAATTTGCAAAGGACAAACTTCCAGAGTCTGCAGGTCAAGCTAATTTTTTAACTGAGTACTACAAGTAAGACTCAGAAAGTTTGCAAAGGACAAACTTCCTGAGTCTGTAGGTCAGGCTAAAATCAAACCACAAAAGAGTGCAAAGACCACAATAAATAACCAAGTATGTCATCAACACAATAAGTAGTGTATGCCATACTGGGGGGAATGCAAAGGGTACCAGGTAAGTACTTGAACTCAAAAATAAGTATTTAGCATTACTAAGCATAAATAAATGTTAAATGTTACAGAAGTTGTTTCATTAAAAGATAAAGTAAATCTTAGCAAAATAAAAAAGCAAAAAGGTAAAGCTTAAGATGTGGCAGCAGAATTATGAGGAGTAGAAGTAGATTGGCCATTAGTTGGAGGAACAGATCCAGACCCCTGAGCAGTAAGGTGCTTCTTGGCATATTTAACCCCAACATCTAAGCCATCTTTAAACTCTAACAGGCGTTCATCATAAACTTTGCATGCATCCGGGTTATACATGAATGATGAGGAAGGGTTTCAACATCTAGACAGGGAAACATCTCTTTAGCCTCATTGACTCCTACTGTGAAGCCCACATCACAGGGCCAATCAAAGCTATCAGACACTCGGCGGAATGACCTGAAAACTTGTAGTCTTGGACAGCTTGAGTGGCCCAATCGGGGAGAGAAGCCTCTAGCTCGTTCTTTTCAGCCCGGATCTTGGTCAAATGCTAACCCATCTCGGATGTCTTGGCGGTGTACTTATCATAGGCTGCGTGGAGCTCAGCAGCGTATTCACCACGAATCCTTTTCTGCTCCGCCTCATGAGTTTGAATCTGCCCCTTCAGGGCCTTGATCTCCTCATCTTTAGTCGTAGAAGACTCCTTATGCCTCACCCGGCTCGTTCTTAACTCCTCAATGTTTTTCTTTTGAGCTTCTTTAATAGCCGAAGACTCAGCGAGTCTTTGCAAAAACTCCTGACCTATTTGGGCTCCCTAAAATAGTTAAAAGTTAGAGTAGAGTAAAAGTACATTACATGTAAGGTCAGGGCACCAGTGAGAGCTTACCACCTTGGCTAGATCTTAGTCAGACAGCTTGGCTAGACGCCCTTGGCCCACTGGCGCGTCATCATCTGGATCAACATCTTCAATCTCCTCAGTAGGGCGAGAAACAGTCTTTTTTCTTTTGGATTTACCTCTTCGAGGAGTGTCGACGATCACTACTTGTTTTCTTTTTTGGAGTCGGAACTCATCCCTCTCTTCTTCCTCAACATCATCCACATACATCAAGGCAGCGCCCACTGAGGTGGCCTGAGAAGAAGAAGCAGGGAAATCCTCAGGAAGTTCGGACAGGACCGTAGCTGCCTCCAGATCCAACATGTTCCCAGCAGTCCAAGAAATGGCCAAGTCAGTACTCACTGTCCTCTCGGAATCCTGCTCAGGCTGAGCATCAATGGGAACCTCCTCTCCCCAAGCAACATCAGCCAGTAACTCAGCAAAATTTGACACTGCAAATAGCAAGATATAAGAGTCAGTTAAGAACTTGATAACCAAAAAGCAGAAAACTTAACAAGTATAAAGACCTACAGGTTTCATATTCCCCTTTACTTAGTTCCTTGTAGGGATCAGGGCCAGCAGTTGGCGGTTTGGCAGAATCAATCAACGCAGAAGAGTACTTCTTTATGACGATATAAATGCCACTCTTCTGAATATCAGCTATTAGTTTTTATCAACGTCAGTGGGCCGATGATCACTACCCAGGTCAGTGGTATTCCATCTACCCAGGTTAAGCTCCACCTCAGGACAATGAAAGAAGAACTGACGTTTCCAATTTTTGTAAGAGGGACCTTTCTCGATAAACCGGATGTCCTTTAAGAAGTCTCCTCGGTGTGGAAAATAGTAGTACCCGGCCTGGTCAGGCACCTGCTTACACTGGTGGAAGAGCCGTAAATACTTAACGGTGAACGGGATGCAGGCACACCGGCACCACATGGAAAAGCCCACAATGGCCCTTATACCATTGGGTATGATTTGGGCAAGCCCTATGCCATAGTGCTCTAGGACGGCCAATATTGCAGGGCACACCGGAAACCTTAAACCGCAAAGGAGTTGGTCCCGGTAGACTGCGCAGTAACCTTCCGGAGCTCCGGTAAGTGTAAACACTGGGAGCAGGGATTTTTGGGTCATATAATGGATTAGCTATCTTATACTGCTTACAGATAGAGACCAAATCACTCTTGGTTAGGTTGGAGTCGATACCATGACAATCGTCTTGGGATTTCAAAGCCATATACACTTTAAGAGTCAGAACAAACTTTGAAGTTCTGGATGAGCACGGAGGACCGGAAAAAGACAGATCGTACTGGGGGGCTAGAACCAGGTGTTCAAATCCCCTACGATGGATTAAGGGTTTGGAAACAGGATTTTCGACCGGTAGAAGAATGGGTTTCTCAGAGTTAACCCTAAAATGAGAGTTTTCACCTTTTGAATCTGGCTCAGACTCAAACAAAGCTTTGATGGAACTATTAGTAAGAACAACGGGTTCACTGATTAACAATGAAAGACCTAAAATGAAAAGATCGCAGGAAGCATACTTGTATTGGGGAGGATGAAGAATGGAATGGCAACTGTCCGACTTTAATCCCGGGTTTAAATGGAAGGTTGTAATGTCTGATGAGACTTGACAAGACTAGCGGGTTATATGCCCTAAAAAGTGGTATGGGAAAAACCACCCCATCATTAAGCCGTGTATAGAAACGGTTCATTTTTCGTGCATGTGATAGTTAACTGATGACGGTAGCGTGGTCACGTGGCAAGGCAAACCCTAAATCTATGAAAAAGCCGAGCTGTGCCCCGCCTAAGTCAGGTCTACCTACCCTCAAGAAGTCTGGTCAGACCTGAGGGGGCTTATGACGATGTCCGGGGTAGAACTAGCCACATGTCAGTCAGAGAAAGACATTGTGATGAATAAGTGAGGAAGCTTTGGGGCCAGTGGCCCTAGGTGGGAGGTCTATCCTGGTCCTTTCCAACTGGACCACCGCAGGACGGCTCGGTCACAACGGAGGGCACGTAGGACAACCCAGGTCGAGATTACCTAAGGAGCCCAGCGCAGGACGTCTGGGTCTTTCCTTATGCTGATAATTCACACATGTGCCTATATAATAGGATAACGATGGGAAGAACCCCGTGACTATAGGACATTGATCTTATAGTTTAAATACAGTCTTGATTATCCCTTATCAAGGGGATTTACTCTAATTAATCCTTAGGGACTAAGAAATAAATTCGATGCTTGCAGAGCAAGGAAGGTGAGGCGAGACGGTCCTATATAAATAAACCCTAAGGAACTATGAGAGACTTGATTCAAATTACACACATTGGATACGTAGGCAACTTGAGAGAAACTAACTCTCAGGCTCAGTCTAAAACAAATCAAAATCACCATCCCCATTGTTAAAGGTTCTTGATAAATCGTTATAAGAGTTACTTAGGCCCGGATCATACGGTAGATGGTATCCAACATCGTCAACAGTGTATGTGTAATAAAATATTTTTATGTATTTGTCATGGTTTATATTATTTGTATTTAGGGTTATCGGTAGAATTACAGTTAACTTTACATAAGCGCTGAGGAATAATCCGGTTATGACCAATAAAGTATCGGTCTAGTAGTGAACACTAGGTTATACGCCGGCTTATAACCTAGTGTTCACTACTAGACCGATACTTTATTGGTAGACTCGAACCCTAGTCAGGGCCGGCTTATAACCCTGGTTAGGGCCGTCTTGTATATATATATATATAAAGGTATACTCCATGACTAATCAAATCACCATTTCAAATTTTGTTTCTTAATTTCTCCTCAACATCTACTTCTCATGCAGTTTGTTTCTTTCTCTGCGCAACTTCTACTTCTACTTCTCATGCAGTGTGCCAAATATGCGCAAGTGTGCTACATGTATGCCCTCCTTAATTTGAATATTCGGATGGTGGAAAAATCAACAAAATGTATCCAATATTATATAATAATATAATTGATTGGTTGTCTATTTATATTGAGTGATTTTATTAATAATAGGATTTGAATCATCAATTAGTTTCACATCCTAAATTATATTATAAATACTTCTACACATTTGAATAATATTCTTGAGGCGAAAACGAATTTGGTTACTAACTGCTATCAAGCAAACAAAGTTGCACTGAAGAGGGAATGGGGATTTTTCTTGATCTACCACCATTTTCTGCTCCAAATTGTGGATATACCACCCAAGGCAAAAAAAACAATTTTGGGACGCGATTTTCTCCCATTTATTTCACAAATGTGCACGATCTTAAGGTCCTCAAATCTCCTATTGGGGTTTCCCTTCCCAATTAGGGTTTAGTTTGGTTCCAAAAACACCTAAAACGCGAAAATGGGAGTGGTATTTCGATAACAAAGTGGTATACCCACATTTCCCCCTTCTCAAAAGTGGTATATTGATAAATCCCCCCTGAAGAATGTCATGATCCAATCATGAAATTGTGAAGATCTTTACATGAATTAAGCATGAGTTGCAGGTAGAAAGAACAATCAATATTTATCAATGAGGAAAAATCCAATAATGTGAGGATCGAGTTCGTACTCATAATGAGAATAAAAAATGTTTATCAGATTTACACAATGAATCAGTATGGAATCAATCGAATGAACCTCCTAGCTGCTTCTCAATCATAGTTTTTATAGTAAAGAAGCTCTGAATGTAGGTGGTTACAAACCAACTTAACTACCCTCACTTTTAATAACCAGCTTGATGTTATGTAAATTAATGCAATTTAGAGGATTGCAATTACTGTAATACTAGTACTGTAATACATCCCCTCAACTTGGATTAGGAGCATGTGTTGAAGACATTATTGATAAGGATTAATTAATTTAAATATTTATATTTTAGTATTTGATATTTTGGTATTTAACATATACTTGGTGGCCAAGTCATGTACGGCTATATAAACTTCGATGTAAACACATTACTACTTGATGTTGCTCAAAATTACAATCGGGTAATTGGACGATTCGAGTTAGGAAAAGAATATAAGAACAATGAGATTTGTGTATAAGTTTGGACTGAACTCTTTGAGAGAGCTGCCTACGTATCCAATTCAAGTATCAAATAGGAATCAAGTCCCCCTCGTAGTTCAGGGTGTTCCTTTTATCGCTGTAGATCGTGATTCTCTTCCTTACTTAGTGGGAAGTTATCGTCGGTTATCTCTGGATATTATTGGACGTGGGATCTACCCACGTCTACAAGCCGTTGAGCCGTCGCTGACTTGGTCTTCGTCACTGCTCAGCCGATCACTCTGTCTAGAGATATTTCTGTGCAGCGCGCGGTGGAGTCCTGCTCCTCTGACTATTCTGCCCAGGAGGCCAATCTGGTCAGCGCATGGTGCTGTCCTACCTTGCCGGCCCGTTTATTTTTATTATCTAACTTATGCACTGGGCCTTGCCCAATTATGAATAATCCGACCCAATGGGCCTATATATCATCATAAGTCCCCCCAGACTGGGGTGGACTGCTTTACAACTGCCCTAGTCTGCGATGATGTAACTTCCATTATTAATATATCGTGAATCGAGGCCAAGTCACACCCGTTCATTATCATAACTACGGATTGAACCCTTGTGTCGATTCCAGTTCTTGTCACATAATTATCTCTCTTTCCACACGACTCTTCTATTTCAAGCCTTTGGAACCGCACCTCTGCAATTAGTAGTAAGTCTCTGTCTTTATGTCATTCTGCTATTTCTTTTGAATCTTTATTTCATTCATGAGTCTGAGATCCGATACTGCCTCTAGCGATTCTGTAGAAAAATTGTTTCAATCTCCGGAAAAGATTTCGATCGCGGTAGAGAGTGAAGAAGTGAATTCCTATAATCCCATTCCTTGTTCGGAAACTGTAATAAACATCGATCATCCATCTTCTTCGATTGATTTACGAAATACTTCCACTTTTGAGGATAATCCATTGTGTCTTTTGCCTTCTCACCTTCTTCCTCCTGGGATTTTTACTCCTACTTCAATTGTCCATCAATATCCAGAAGACCATACTACCTTCTTAAATACTTTGAAAAGAGAAATCAATCGATTTGACAAAACCAAGGCTATAATGGCTTGCCATGGTGTCTCTAGAAAAATGACCAAAACCGAGATGGCCAGTCTACTGAAAACTTATAAGATTTTCACTGATCATTTCGATGTTGTTCTCCCCAAATCCACTGAGTATGCTTATAATCCTCTGGCGGGTTTCTGTACAGTGTCTGTTGATCAGCTTTATAGTGGGTTAAGATTCCCTCTTTCTCCTGGGTATATCGAGGTAATGAAGTATTACAAACCGGGAGTTGGTCAAATACATCCAAACAGCGTCAAATTCCTTATAGTTTTCATGATTTGGTGTCGTCTGAACACTACCCCTTTTTCTGTAAAGTTATTTAGGAATTTTCACCAGTGCAAGTTAACACAGGGTAGTGGGGGTGGTACCATTTCTATCGTAGAGCCGGTAAGTTAGGCCATATTATTCCTCTATCCAGTAAGGATAAGACCAAGAAGAAGTGGTCAGAGCGCTTCTTCTTTGTGAAGCACAACACTGAAGCGAACCTTGGTCGCTGGAATACTTCTTCCATGAAGGACAAACTGGAAGATCATATCGATTTAACTTTGGATAACTATCTTACCAGCAACAAGATTTCTTTGACTTTGAACACTATAAGCTCTGCGATGGTGGATGCTGCCCAGCTTCTCACCGCGGGTCCTATTGGCTATGTAGAATTCACCAAGGAGCAATACCGAAAATGTATGTCTGAATTTACTTTTGCTCTTGTTTTGAATATATCTTGATTATCTTTTATCTTTGTAGTGGCCAATGTGGACGATTTGATTAACATTGACGTTGACGAGGAGGAGGAGACAGAACAAATGCCAGAAGATTCTGAACAGACCTTGTCTGCTATTCCTGAAGGTGGTGAGGCTTCTGGCCAACAAGAAGCTGCAGAGATAAACATTGACTCCCGTAACGCTGTGCAGGAAACCATTCCAACTGCAATTAATCCTTCTGACCAGAAAATTCTGAGCACATTTAATCCTGTGGATCTGCCTGTCGAAGAGGATCTCCCTGATAGTCAATCTGCCGGCTTGAATGTTGTGCCTCTAAGGACCATTTACCAAAGACAGAAGAAAAGGCACAGGTCCACCTCCTCTGGTAGTTCTGCGAGTGATTCCTCCTTTAACTTTGAGGACATATCTGCTGAAGACTTTGCTGATTCTGTAAGTAGCTTCTTATAGGATTTTTTTATTTTTTTCTTTAATTTCTGTCTTCTAAGATTTGGCCTTCTGCAGTGCTACCGCCTGGGCAAGTCATTACACAAGAAGACCTCTAGCATGGCTAGGGACATTGCTGCCCTGCAACAGAAAGTGGTGCACTTGGAAGAGGATAATGCCAAGGTGACTAGTTTGGAAGAAACCAACCTTGCACTGGTATCTTCAGAGGCTGCTGCTCGCCAGGAGATTGAGCAATTGAAAGCTAAACTTGCCGAAGCTGGTGAACAATTGAAGCTTAGAGACCAGCAACTGAAGGAAATGCATGAGGGGAATCAACAGCATCTTGCCACAGTGAAGAAAATGAAGAATGATTTTGACGAAACTGTGAGGCAGATGGACGAAACTCCTGCTCAGAATACCATCCAGAAGGTTGTTGCTGGATATAAAGTTTCTCCTCAGACTTATGAGGAGATTCAGATCATTCTAGCTCCAGCCTTTTTTTAATCCCTATTTTATTTGCCTGTTGGTCTGCTCAACCTGCCCATTGGCTTGAGGATAGGCCACTGATGTAAAGTGTTGGGAGATTCCTAGGTTTGTGCACCAGGTCTGCACTCCTTGATCCTCAAACTGCGTGCCATTATCAGAGATGAGGACTTTAGGAATTCCATAACTGCACAGATAATTTCTCCACAGGAATTTCTATATTTGGTTGGTTGTGATGGTAGTCAAAGGTTCAGCTTCTACCCATTTGGTGAAGTAATCTACTGCCACCACTAGAACTTGAAATTTCCCGGTGCCCTGGGTAATGGACCCACTAAGTCTATTCCCCACTGATCAAAAGGCCATGGAGATATAATTGGTATCATTTCTTGTACAGGATTATGTGATAAATTGCTATGCACCTGGCATGTCTTGCAAGTTCTGACCAGCTTCTCTGCGTCTTCTTGCATTTCTGGCCAGTAATATCCAAAAAGCTTACATTTTCTGGCCAGAGCTCTTGCTCCTAAGTTATTTCCACAAATTCTGAGATGGATCTCTCTTAGTACATAATTTCCTTCGTCTGGAGTGACGCATTTCAACCAGGGTGCTGCATAAGATTTTCTGTACAGAACATCATTGAACAGAGCATACCTGGCCGAGAGTCTTGTCAGTTTTTTGGCGCGTATCTTATCTCAGGGAGCCTGCCGTCTCTCAGATACATTACAATTGGATCCATCCAAGTTTTTTCCTGCATGATCGGTTGCACTTCAATCTCGTCACAGCTTTTCTGACCTAACTGTTCAACTAACACCTTCTTGTTGGATAGAAAATTCGACCCCAACTTAGACAATGCATCTGCTCTGGTGTTTTGGGCCCTTGTTATTTGTTCCACTTCCACTATTAAAAAGTTTTGCAGTTTCCTTTGAGCAACCGCTAGGTATTTCTTCATGGGGCCTTCTTTTGCCTCGTATTCCCCCTTGATATGATTTGTTACAAGCTGTGAGTCCGTGTAGACTTTCAGATTTTGCACACCTAGCTTCTGTGCTAGGTTTAAACCAGTTATCAAAGCTTCATATTCTGCTTCATTGTTAGTAGCTTGAAATTCAAAATGAAGAGCATACGGGAATTCTTCACCTTTTGGGCTAATGAGTAGGAGTCCTACTGCTGCTCCTTCTTTGTTTGAAGCTCCATGCACATAAAGCTGCCACTGCTCAGCCTTTTTCTGCTCTACATTTTGTTCTATAGCCAAAGCCTTTTCTTCTGCCAAGAAATCGGCTAATGCTTGAGCTTTAATTGCTGTTCTTGGTTTGTATTCGATGTCGAACCCTGCTAACTCGATTACCCATTTTGACCTTCCAGACTTGTCTGATTAATCCAAAATTTGCTTTACGGGTTGATTTGTTAACACTACCACTGGATGGCTTTGAAAATATGGTCTTAGTTTCCTTGTGGCATGCACCAGGGCTAGAACCAATTTTTCCACCTCAGAGTATCTGATTTCAGGCCCTTGTAGGGCTTGGCTTACAAAATACAAAGGCTTTTGTAACACACCATGTTGTTTCACCAACACAGCACTCACTGCTTCGTTGCAAAAAGACAAGTATATAAATAGTACCTCACCTTCCTGAGGAGGGGTCAGGGTTGGCAAGTGACTGATGTGATCCTTTAAATCCCGAGAAGCTTGTTGACATTCTGCATTCCACTCAAATAGGCTAGCCTTCTTGAGAATTTTGAAGAATGGCAATGACTTTTGTGCAGATTTTGATAGGAAACGATTTAGAGCTGCTAATCTTCCTGTCAGTCGTTGGACTTCTTTAACATTCTTCAGTTCAGGCATCATTTTCAAAGCTTTCAATTTATCGGGGTTGGCCCTGACACCTTCCTTGGATATCATGTAACCGAGGAACTTGCCTGACCTTAATCCAAAAGTGCATTTCTTGGGGGTCAACTTCATCCTTGTTTGTCTTAACACTTGACAAACTTCTGCTACATCTTTCAAATATTGGTCAAGAGTCCTGCTCTTAATCAATAGATCATCCACATATACCTCCATGGATTTTCCAATTTGTTGGCCGAAAATGGTATTGACTGCCTTTTGGTAAGTAGCCCCTACATTCTTTAATCCAAAAGGCATAGACACGTAGTAGTAGGAACCAAATTCAGTAATAAAAGTAATTTTTACAGCATCTACAGGGTCCATCATAATCTGATGATATCCCTTATAAGCATCTAAGAAAGCAAAGATTTCATAACCAACTGTGGAATATACTAGCCTGTCAATTCTAGGGAAAGTATAACTATCTTTAGGACAAGCTTTGTTTAGATCTGTAAAATCCACACACATTCTCCAACTACAATCTGGCTTCTTGACTAGCACCGGATTTGCTAGCCATTCTGGATAGATAACTTCTCTAATCATGTTAGCCTGTAACAACTTTTCCACTTCTTGTTGGACAGCCTGTATCCTTTCTAGTGTGAACGATCTTTTCTTTTGCTTCACTGGTTTCCTGGTTGGGTCGATGTTGAGCTTATGGACAGCCAACTCTATTGACAGCCCAGGCATGTCCCTTGCTTTCCATGCAAATACATCTTTGTAATCTTTCAAGATTCTGACCAGCATTTGTTTTTGTTCAGCAGGTATCCATAATCTATGCTGATTATGGATTCAGGGTCCAGTTCATCTAGCTTTGTTGATTCCACGGGATCATTGGATTGCCAACTCTTTTCTTCATCTAGAACAAGATCTTCCATTGTCACCTGCTGCACCTTCATCTTTCCACTAATTGTGGCTGTGTAGCAGTTCTTGGCAGCATCCACATCCCCTTTAACGGTAGCTTCTCCTTCAAATGTTGGGAATTTCATACTGTTATGTGCCAGTGATACCACTGCCCTGAGATCAATCAATGCTGGTCTTCCCAAAATCACATTATAAGCTGATGGGGCTTTTACTACCACATAATTTACCATTAGAGTCCTGCTCTGTGGTCCTTGTCCAAAAGTTGTTACTAACTTCAGCATACCCACAGGATGGATGGGAGGCCCTGTAAATCCGAAAATAGGAGTTGACAAAGGAGTCAACTCCAAGTCTGTTAGCTTCATTGCTTGGAACACATTGTAATACAGCACGTTTACTGCGCTGCATGTGTCTACGCAGATCCTTCTGACCAGGTTTTTCTGAATAACCGCCTTTATTACCAGTCCTTCGTTGCTCACGATGGCTGGTAGTGCATCTCTTGGGCCGTACTGAACGGTTCCCATCACTTTCTGTTTCTTTGCACCTTCATCTTTTCCTGTGCTGCCGCTTTCTTCATGCTGGGCAGACTTATTAACTCCTCCTGGCCCTCCAACGATCGTGTTCACTGTGCTGACCAGGGCATTTTCTCTAGTGCCATCAGTATCAGGAGGCGGATCTTTGTGTCTCCTTTGATTGTACATGTCATGATTGTTGTGTTGTTTTTTAAACTCTCCCCTTCCTCTGGGGTTATCTCCATGTGCTCGATCGATGCATTCATCGATCTTTCCTTCCATTTCCGCTGTGTCTATATCTCTGATCAGGTCCCTGCACTGCTCAGAGTCATGTCCAATGTCTTTGTGATACTTGCACCATCGGGTATGGTCTCTCTTCTCCCTTGGGCCCCTCAATGGAGGGGGGTCTTGGCAATGCCTTCCTTTTCCATAATCGCCAGAACCAGGTCACGAGATCTGTTTAGAGGAATAAGGTCTATGTCCTGCAAAGCACCTTTTTTCCCTAACCTCTTAGAAATGGGAGTGGTTACCCTATCCCAAACAGATTTTCTCTTCTTGTCAGACCTATCATCAGCTTTTCCCTTTTTAGAATCCCTGTGGGATTCCTCTCTTGGCTCTGTTAGCCTCTTCTCCTTGACAATGTCTGTATGCAATTTCCAGACATTCTTCCATTTTTGGATTCTTACTGCTCAGCTTGGCATGTAACCGTCCTTCTCTAAGACCTGCTACGAAGGATGCCACTAAGAACTTATCATCCAGATCTGCGATCTGGGATGATTCTCCGTTGAATCTTTTGATAAACAACAATACTGTTTCGTCACTTTTTTGCCTAATGGTCAGCAAATATGTCCGATTTCTCTGGAAAGGTCTTGCTGCGATGAATGCGTGCATGAACTTCTGGGTCAGAGTGGGGAAATATGGCACGGATTTGGGGTTCAACTTGTTGAACCAATCTCTCGCCTTTCCTATGAGAAGAGTTGCAAATGCCCTGCATTTCATCTCTTATGTTGCGTTGTATAGATTCATATGCTGAATATACTGATGCATATGATCATATGGATCCTTTGTGCCATCATATGCATGGATCTTAGGAATCTTAAATCCCGGAGGACAATGAAATGCATCAATGTCCTCAGTAAAATGAGATGCCAGCCTAAACTCATCTTGTTTTGGCTTAAGGATAGCGTCTAACTCTGCTCTGGCGTTATCACCACCTAGGTGAGTAACTACCACTCTTATGCTAGATTCTGCTTCTTGCTTCTCTTTTTTAGCAGTTTGATGCGGAGTAGGTGTTTCAGAGACATCATTATCCTGGTTTCTGGCTTTCAAAACTTCCTCAAATATGGCTTTTATCTCTTCAGCTTTGAAATTTGCAAAGTTTTCCACCAACATTTGTCTAACTGCGTTTGGGTTGCTTGTCTGTCGTTCTTCCAGAACTTTCTTTCCGGTTTCTTGATCATTTCGGTCTGGGCCCTTCTCCCCCTGGCTTGATCTTCCATTTCTGGCTGATTCTGCTATTTTTTCAAATTTCCTTGATTTCTTGCCATTTTACTGTAATAATCACTCACTAACTGAATCATCCCTCCTTCTAGCGCCAAATGATGTTGCTCAAAATTACAATCGGGTAATTGGACGATTCGAGTTAGGAAAAGAATACAAGAACAATGAGATTTGTGTATAAGTTTGGACTGAACTCTTTGAGAGAGCTGCCTACGTATCCAATTCAAGTATCAAATTGGAATCAAGTCCCCCTCGTAGTTCAGGGTGTTCCTTTTATCGCTGTAGATCGTGATTCTCTTCCTTACTTAGTGGGAAGTTATCGTCGGTTATCTCTGGATATTATTAGACATAGGATCTACCCACGTCTACAAGCCGTTGAGCCGTCGCTGACTTGGTCTTCGTCACTGCTCAGCCGATCACTCTGTCCAGAGATATTTCTGCTCAGCGCGCGGTGGAGTCCTGCTCCTCTGACTATTCTGCCTAGGAGGCCAATCTGGTCAGCGCATGGTGTTGTCCTACCTTGCCGGCCCATTTATCTTTATTATCTAATTTATGCACTGGGCCTGGCCCAATTCTGAATAATTCGGCCCAATAGGCCTATATATCATAACTACTCAATGGAAATTATTTGATTTACTTTACAATATGGTAGCAGAGCCCGGTTTTTCCTCTCTCATAAACTTTACGCCAATTCCCATTTAGCCACAAAAAAAAAAACCTAAGCCGCCTCTTCTTCTTTCAGCGTCTTCTTCAAGATGTCTGGCACAGCTGCTTCGGCCACCAATTCCACAGCATCTTATTCCTCCTCTTATCCATCCTTCACACCCTCCTCCTCTATTCACATATCCAAATTAACTCGAAACAACTATAATTTATTGCGAGCACAAATTATTCCTTACCTATGCGGCCAAGGCGTGTTCGGCTACATCGACGGAACCATCCCTCCTCCGGCCAAAACAGTGACGGGCACCACCGGAGTAACCTCTGTCAATCCGGCATACACTGAATGGAGCAAGAACGATAATTTAATACTCAGTACAATTACCTCGTCTCTCTCCAACGATGTTTTGATTCAGTTATATACATCGTCTTCTTCATCGGAAATTTGGAACCCACTACAGGCATTGTTTGCTTCCACCTGCCGATCCAAGCTCATCCAACTTCGCACCGAATTGGCCTCTGTTCGCAAGCTAGAACTTTCTGCTGCGGATTATTACTTTAAATTAAAAAGGATCGCTGATGATCTTGCCTTCGCCGGACATCCGCTTTCTGACGATGATTTTATTGCTTACTTGCTCGCAGGTCTTGGTCCGGATTATAATCCTCTCGTTACTATGCTCGGCTCTCGTTCCTCTGTTACGATCGATGAGGTATACTCTCAACTACTTACAGCTGAATCTCGGTTGTTTAATCACCGCCCCAACTCTGTTCAGACCACTCCGGCCACCCCTGCTGCTCCGACGCAAGTTGCTGCCAATTTTACCACCTCATCCAGTCCTTCTCAGCCCTCCAGAAGTCGTGGATCCAACAAAAATCAAGGACGGGGGCGAGGTCGCGGTCGTGGAGGACCTCATCCCTTGTATAATGATTCATCACAAGATTGCCAAATTTGCAACCGTGTCGGCCACATCGCGTCTGCTTGCTATTACCATTACACACCCAACCCCCAACCACCATACTCCCCTCGGCCACCCCCCAGCCCGAGACCCCCTCCTCCCCATGCATATTATCACTACACACAGCTTTACTCCCATCCTCCTAGATCGGACTGGATACCGGATACCGGCTCCACGCACCACATGACCAACGACTTTCAAAATCTGAACCTATCCTATGAACCATACGACGGTCCCGATAAAATTCATGTTGGTGATGGTACATGTTTGCCTATTTCTCACCTTGGCTCTTCGTTTGTTTCTTCACCCACTCGTACTTATCTTTTACATAATGTTTTAGTTACTCCCTCACTTACTCAAAATTTACTTTCTGTACGTCAGTTTGCTCATGATAAATCGGTTTATTTTGAATTTCATAATAATTATTTTCTTGTGAAGGACTACTTGGGTCGCGTCCATCATAGGGAATTTGTCAAAGATGGTCTCTACCGCTTCTCTCCCACTCTCCGCAATACTCCAATTCAAGCCCTTGCTGCCACCTCCAGCTCTTCCTCTACTTGGCACCAACGTCTTGGCCACTGCTCTTTTCCCATTCTCCATCATGTTTTAGGTCGTTTATCTATTAGTTTTTCCAATAAAGCACCTTCCTCTGTGTGTGCTCCATGTCAATTAGCTAAAAGTCATCGTCAACCTTTATATGTGTCTGAATTTACTTCTTCTGCCCCACTTGATTTAATTTATTCGGATGTTTGGGGTCAATGTACTGAATCTTCTATTTATGGATCTCGCTATTATGTTAGTTTTATGGATGATTTTGCAAAGTTTTTATGGATTTTTCCTTTGAAGCGTAAATCTGATGTTGAACGTGTGTTTCATGATTTTCTCACTATGATTGAGCGGCAATTTAACACCAAACTTAAGAATTTGCAAACTGACTGGGGTGGTGAATACCGCCATCTCACACAATACCTCACCTCTTTAGGCATCATTCATCGCCGCTCGTGTCCACACACTCACGAACAAGCCGGCGCCATTGAGAGGCGTCACCGCCAAATCGTCGAGGTCGGCCTCACCCTCCTTGCTCAGTCAAACCTTCCCCTCACTTACTGGGAAGATGCCTTTGTCTCCGCTATCTACATCATCAACCGACTCCCTACCCGGGTCCTCAATGACAAATCCCCGTATGAGATGGTCTTTGGTCGTGTCCTGGACTATTCCTTTCTTCGAGTGTTCAGTTGTGCATGTTGGCCCCAACTTCGCCTATATAACGCTCACAAAACCGACTTTCGATCGAAATCCTGCATTTTCCTTGGCTATACCCACACCATCATGGCTACAAGTGCCTTGATCTCTCATCCGGTCATGTTTACATTGCTCGTCATGTCGTCTTTGACGAAACAACCTTTCCTTACACTCCATCGAGCACCCCTATCATCCCGGATCTTATCACCGTCCCCTTACCGGCTACGCTTCTCCAAACCCCACCTCTTCCGGCTCCATTACTACCTCCGGCCGAACCCCCATCTTCCTCGCCCCCCCCCTCTCCGCCGTCTCCAGACCCACCCACACCACCTAGTGCTTCTCTATCCCCACCTCGTGACCCTCCTCCGATACACCCTATGATTACCCGCATCAAAACAAACTCTCTCAAACCAACTCAAATGACCGACTACATTCGTTATCCGCTTCCCCGCGCTTTACTCAACTCCACCACCTCCTCCGACCCAACCTCCTATACTGAAGCCTCCAAACACCCTATTTGGCGTAATGCAATGAGAGAGGAAATCAATGCTCTTTTACAAACTAATACTTGGGATCTTGTTCCCCATCAGTCTCATATGAACATTGTAGGTAACAAGTGGGTATATCGTACGAAGCATCATGCTGATGGTAGTTTTGAACGTCATAAAGCTCGGCTCGTAGCCAAAGGATTTCATCAGTCAGAGGGTATCGACTTTACAGATACTTTTTGCCCGGTTGTTAAGCCGGTCACGATTCGCCTACTGCTTTCTCTGGCCGTCTCTCAGGGATGGTCTATACGTCAAGTCGACATCCAGAATGCTTTTCTTCATGGTCACCTCAACGAACCTGTCTATGTCTCGGATTTTATCTAATGAAAAATAAACAAGTAATAAAAATAATCCGGTTTACCCCAAGTGCAGGGATCGTAGTATAGCGATTACAACCGGAGTCGAACTCACAGGGAATCGAGGTTGTTTATCTAGTTAATTAATTCTTCTAAATTGTCACGACACAAAACGAAACTAAAAAGGAAAACAATAAACTGGACAGAGGGTTGTCAATCCAAAGCCAGGAAAGATAATTGCGAACAAAAAGTAACTATATTCTATCTATAACCTAAAAAGAGAAAGAAAATCCTAAGATAGCAACGAAGAACAAGGCACAAAGATAATCTCAATTAATTTTAACGGATAACAAGCAATGATCCACCTATCCCGCAACCCTCAATTTCTACTCTAGATCGTTTAGTGAAGATTTAATAAAGATTGTGGTTCACCTATCAAAGGTATGAATTTCTACTCTCGTAGATAATTCGCCTATTAATCTTTCATCTCTCGATCTTAAAGATTAACGCTTCCATAACAAAGGTGTAAGATTTCTCAATCTAGCAACCTAGAAATTTAACCTAGCAACTCTCGTTATTTTTAGGTTAAAAATCTAATCTTTACTACGGTGATCTAAGCCTAACAACGATTCTCATCAACGTTAAACATCAATAAGCAACAATCCATCGATATAATTGCATAATCAATATAAAAGCATAATAAAGACACAAGCTTTATTTAAAACTCACAAAACATCCAAGATTCGAAATCAAAACGATGCACGATCGGTTTCACATGCTTGTTCAGGACTTGCTCAGCTCATCTCCAGGATCGAACAAACAAAATAAAAAAAAATATGGCTCGGTCGACCGGCAGGAGCACTCGGTCGACCGAGTGGTCGGCTTCTCGGTTTCTGTGCTGTGTTCGTCTCCAGGTAAGTTCTACGTTGTTCTGTCGAATGCCTGCTCCTTTTATACTTGTTCTAGCCGACTTAGGGTAATTATTAGAAAAGCTTAAACCCTAATCAAATAGAAATAAAGATAATTCCAAGTCTATCCTTTACACTTCTTCTGAACGCAAATCGATCGGTTGGGCGCCCGTTTGCTTTAAGTAAATTTCTTGAGTCGAGCCGAGCGGACAAGACGCCCGTCCATGGACGATGATGGACTCTTGTTTAGTTCTTCAAATCTTCATTCCAAATTCACTTGCATCTTTCTCCTTCTATTTAAACTTCAAGTGAACATCGTTTTAGCTTCCTCCATAACATGCAAGCGTACCTACAACACGGCAAAAACATGCAAAATGTAAAATCATACATATAGATAGAAAACACCAATAAAACCACGTAATTAGCTCGATTTTGCACTTTAATGATTTCCATACGCATTCTTTCAATAAATCCTTTAAACACTTATTTTTCTATAAAAAAGTAATAAAACACGAAGGAAATTGCTACGAAATAATATCATATATATCGTAAAAATCACCGTTAACAGTCTACATGCAATAGCCATAGGGTTTCGTTCATCCGGATTATCCAGACTATGTGTGTCACCTCAAGCCCAGTCTTTATGGTCTCCGACAAGCAACCCGGGCCTGGTTTTTGTGTCTCTCTAATGTCCTCACTCACTTTGGCTTCTCAGCGTCTCAAGCCGACACATCTTTATTTATATACTCCCGTGGTGGACATCATATTTATTTACTTATATATGTTGACGATGTGATTATTACAGGTACCTCTTCATCCCTTATCACGCAGGTTATAACTTATCTCAGCTCGCAGTTCCCTGTCAAGGATCTTGGCAACCCTGTCCTATTTCTTGGGCATCGAGGCTCTCTCTACTTCTAATGGACTCTACCTTACTCAGCAGAAATATATACTTCAACTCCTACAGTGGGCAGGCATGGATAAATGCAAACCGTGTGCCACCCCCATGTCTGCGTCCACCCGTCTCGTTGCCACTTCGGGATCTCCCTTTACCGACCCCTCTCTCTATCGCACAGTGGTCGGCGGCTTGCAGTATCTTAGTTTTACGCGCCCTGACATTGCCTTTGCCGTCCACAAAGTTAGCAAGTTCATGCAATCCCCGACCGATGATCACTGGAATGCTGTAAAATGTATATTGCACTACCTCAAACACACTATCCCTGAAGGCTTATTTCTTTCTCATCACTCCCCACCATTGCTACAAGCCTACTTTGACTCCGACTGGGCTGCGGATCCTAATAATCGGCGTTCTGTCGGTGCCTATTGTGTCTTTCTGGCTCATAATCTCATTAGTTGGCACTCCAAAAACATCTCACAGTCTTCAAAAGAAGTACAGAAGCAGAATACAAGACCCTTTCCAATACCGGTGCTGAAGTTCAATGGTTGTCCAGTCTCTTAGCAGAAATGCACGTCCATCTTCCCTCTCTGCCGACTTTATGGTGCGATAACATTGGCGCCACGTATCTTTCCCACAATCCGGTCTTCCATGCCTGCACCAAACATATCAAGATTGATTTTCACCATGTCCGTGAATTGATTGCCTCTAAGCGCCTCTCCCTCTCGTTTCTGAGTTCCAAGGATCAGCTCGCCGACTTACTCACAAAGCCTCTTGCCCGTCCACGCTTTAATTTGCTTAAGGCCAATCTCCGTGTTCAGCCACTTCCCACGGGATTGCGGGGGCATGTTGGAGACATTATTGATAAGGATTAATTAATTTAAATATTTGTATTTTAGTATTTGATATTTTGGTATTTATCATATACTTCGTGGCCAAGTCATGTACGGCTATATAAACTTCGATGTAAACACATTACTACTCAATGGAAATTATTTGATTTACTTTACAATAGCATGAATATTCTTCATCGGATAGTGTTCCAATCGATTATGAAAGGTTGGTCCATATATCCAATTGCTTTGTCAACAGATCTCCAAACTGCTGTTTGGTGGATATTGACATTGGTTTTGTCAGTTTTGGTGACTAGATCTCTAAACTGATGAATAAATTGGTAGAACTAATATGAGAAACTGAGACTGAGAATGATGGTCAGTTCAGTTAAGTATATTCAGTTTTGTGAAAGTCAGTTTGATGAAGTGCAACTGAGTTTCTTTTGAAGTCAGCTGTCATCAGTTTCTGGTCTGCTGAGATTTGCTGAGTATAGCTGAGTTCTACATCTGAGCAGTTGAATACAAGTCTGGGAAAATCAGTTTTGAGCTGAGTTTCATCTGGTAGATAACAGTTGGAGCTGGGGTCCACATATGGGGCATTTATGGCAGTTCCAACAAAGATCTTTGGCGGTTAGGCTTTGAGATTTGTGTCTTTAAATACCAATGTTGTAATGTGTGACTTTCAAGAGTGTATCTTTCACTTTGTGAGGAATACTTTGTAACTTTGTGTATAGTAAAATATCTCATTTTCTGTCCGTGGAGTAGTCGGCACAACTCTAGAAACCACGTTAAATCACTGTGTTCTCTTTGTTTCTGTGTTTTATCAATTTCTGCCATACTTAATGTTTGCATTGCTATTGTTTTATCTTTCTTGAACTGCAAGCTTCTTTTCTGTGTTTTTCAACAAACTTGCCAAGGGTGATCGAAAATTTGCAACTTGGAGATCTGAAAATTCCATTGTGAGGGCCTGGATCATCAACTCAATAGAACCCTCAATGGCTCGACCCTACATATTTCTGAAAACTGCCAAAGAAATGTGGGATGCTGTCAAAGAAATATACTCGGATCTTGAGAATACCTCTCAGATCTATGAGTTAAACCTAGAATATATTCCTGCAAGAAAGAAGACAATGAAGTGACCCTATACTACAATGAGATGGTTGGATTATGGCAGGAACTGGACCTTTCATATGATAATTCCTGGGAATGTTCCAAGGATGGAGTACTTCCAATAAAAGGAATAAAATGAGAGAGTGTACACCTTCCTGGCTGGATTAAATCAAGAATTGGATAAAGTTAAGGGCAGAATTCTTGGAATAAACCCCTTACCATCCCTAAGGGAAGTTTTCTTAGAAGTTAGAAAGGAAGAATCACGAAGGAGGGTGATGCACATCAGCACAATATCTGGGGCAGAGACATCTGCCTTGGCTGCAAACTGAGGGGCTGATAAAAGAGGAAGGAAGCAAAAGGTCTGGTATGACCACTGTAAAAAATAGGGACACACCAGGGAAACTTGCTGGGGAATTCATGGAAAGCTAGCAAATTGAAAACTGAGGAACAACAGTTCTAGGAAGTCAGAACAGAGGCAAGCCAACCAAGTCTCATTCGATTAGGGCAACAATCTCTCTGGACAGCTACAACAAGCTCAGGAACAACTAGAGCAGTTGAGCAAACTTCTCAAGGCTCAATCTGTCCCAACCTCAGGTGATGCATCATGTTCCCTCGTCGAAGGTAGCACACCTTTTCTCTCTTTTTTAGGAATCAATCAGCCTGGGCACTGGGTTGTTGACTCTGGAGCCACTGACCATATGTCTAAATTTTCACATTTGTTCAATTCATATGATTCATGTGCTGGTAATCAAAAGGTTAAAATAGCTGATGGATCTTTCTCTCCTATTGTTGGATCTTTCTCTCCCATTACTGAGATCTAGATTTTTTTGGTTTATAACGATATAGTTTTGTTGTTGAAAATGTAGTTAGACATCAGTGGATCTTCAAATTTTCCTCGATGACACTGGTAGATCCATACCACTTAGCAGACTTGATGGTTTTCCATCTTCCTTACTGAAGCTTGTAACGTTTGCAGTTCCAATATCCATGCAATCTTCAACAGTTTTCTTGAGTGTGACAACTTTTCTTGCAATAATTTCAAAAAAAATAAGTCATTCTCAGATGTTTTACAACGATTTGCCTGAATAGAGGAAGTTGGGTAGGTTGGGAAGCCTAGCCCACCTCTATTTAGTAGTTATATTTTTCTTTGTTGTATAATGATGAAGTGAAATAACTTCTTTTCAAACTCTTTTTTCTCTCCTAAAATTCAAAAATGGAAATAACCTCATGTATGGATGGTAAATCATCTTTTCCAAGAATTTGAACTCACATCATCAAATTCTGGATTTTGAGCCCGGCTAGAAAGGCATAAATTTGACCTTTCTTTAAGAATATTCTTAGCACCGTAGCATCGATATTACATGTTATTTGGATACATTCATAATGATCATATTCTTGCCATAGCCCTCGTAGAGAGAGCTTGAGTACTGTGTGTAATGGTGACTTAAACTTATGCTACTGAGTTCTGGTTGGAAACATGTTCTGGTCAGCAAAGTATGAAGCATCTGCTGAACTCTGGTGTTCAGCTGGGGCATGATCAGGAGGGTTGATTAGCCTGCTGATGACAAGTCTATTGAAGACAAGTCTGCTGATGCTCAGCAGACTTGTAGAACACATCTACTGCATGTTTGTTCGAGTTACTTCTGGGGTATTTCAGTCATTTACTAGGTTGGCTGTTAAGTCGGTTAGGGATGGATTCCCAAGGCTATAAGTACCATATGTATTAATTGTAACTCGGGATGTAACTTTCTGTTGATAATAAAATATCCTCGTTTGTCTGTGGAGTAGTCGGCACATTGCCGGAAACAACGTTAAATCTATGTTCTTCTTGTTTCTGGATTTGTTTACTTGTTTATCTTTTATCTTTACTCACAATCACCATCACTTCTTGATCGATCCATCATAACAAACTGGTCTCAGAGTGTCCAGGTTCATCAAGAAATCTGTTTATCTGTTTAAGCAAGGTAGATTGGCACCAAGGTCATAAGACGCTAGGATTTGGGATCTACACAAGCTTTTCTGGTGAGAAAGATGTCAGCTTTAAATGTCAAGATTGACAAGTTTACAGGAAGAAATAGTTTTAGTCTGTGGCAGATCAAGATGCGTGCTTTGTTGAAGCAGCAGGGATTATGGGGTCCTTCTTTAAATCAACAGAAGGAAGTGCTGCTGAGAGGGCCAGTCTAGAGGAGAAAGCACATTCAACAATTATGTTGTGCTTGTCAGATGATATTATCACAGAGGTTGCTGAAGAGGACATTGCTGAGAAGTTGTGGTCCAAACTTGAGAGCCTGTATAGAACTAAGTCTCTAACCAACAAGTTGTTGCTAAATCAACGTTTGTTTAGTTTAATGATGCATGATGGCATTCAGCTGAGGGATCATCTAGACCAGCTGAACACAATATTACTTGACCTAAGGAATATTGATGTGATGATTGAAGATGAGGATACAACATTGATCCTACTTGTGTCATTGCCTACATCATATGAGAACTTTGTGCAGTCCTTTATTGTTGGGAAGGACTCAGTATCATTAGAGGATGTAAGGTCATCACTCCATGCTCGAGAGTTACGCCATAATGCATCTAGTTCTAGAACAGATAGTCTGTCTGCTGGATTGGTGGCTAGTAGAGTCAGTAGGGGGCTAGGCAATTCTGGAAAGAAGAAATTCAAGAAGAATTCCAAGGGTCCTAAAGCTAAAGATATCCGTAATTACTGCAAGGAGCAGGGACATTGGAAAAATGAATGTCCTAAAAGGAAAAAGCAGTAGGGTACTCAGCAGGGTACAACTGCTTTGGCAGAACAAGACACCAACTTTGAAGAAGATCTGGCCCTAGCAGTTCAGAGTCAGTAGGGCACAGAAATGTATGTATTCAACATATCAGCAAGTGGATGGAGGCTATATTGAAATGGCTAATAGCAAGGTCTGCAAAATAGTTGGGATTGGATCAATCCAGCTGAGGACACATGATGGTAAATTCTACACACTGAAGGAGGTTAGGCATATTCCACAAATGACCAAGAATTTGATATCACTTAGTCTACTGGACAGTAAATGGTTTAAGTTCAGGGGTGAAGGTGGAGTGGTGAATGTCTATAAGGGTTCAAGTGTGATTCTGAAGGGTATCAAGCAGGGGACATTATACATACTACAAGGGTCTACTGTATCAGGTTCTGCTGCTTTTGCATCATCAGAGGTTCACCAATCACAATTGACTAAGTTTTGGCATATGAGATTGGGTCATATGGGTGAAAGAATGATGCAAATTCTGTCTAAGTCTGATCTACTTGGGGGACATAAGGTCAAGGAGCTGGATTTTTGTGAGCACTGTGTGTCTAGGAAGATACATAGAAGCAAGTTCCCAAAAGTAATTCACATCACAAAAGGGACGCTTGATTATGTCCATTCTGATTGTTGGGGACCTTCAAGGGTGGAGTAATTGGGTGGTCACGGGTATTTTGTGTCTTTTATAGATGATTATTCAAGGATGGTTTGGGTAATTATGATGAAGCACAAGAGTGAAGCATTCAAGAACTTCAAGCAGTGGAAGGCTTTGGTTGAGAATCAGATAGGGAAGAATATCAAGAGACTTAGAACTGATAATGGACTAGAATTCTATTGGTTTGATTTAGATGAATTTTGCAAGAATGAAGGCAGTGCTAGGCACCATACTGTCAGAGATACTCCACAGCAGAATGGTGTTGTAGAAAGAATGAATCAAACTCTTCAGGAGAGGGCAAGGTGCATGCTCTCTAATTCAGGTCTAGCAAGGAAATTTTGGGTAGAGGCTGTCAATACAGCCTGCTACTTAATCAATAGAGGGCCTCACACTGGGATCAAACTTAAAACACCACTTGAAGTTTGGTCAGAAAGGTCGGCAGACTACTCTGGACTTAGGGTTTTTGGAAGCACTGTCTATTATCATGTCAGTATTGGAACCTAGGGCCAAATATGGAATGTTTGTTGGATATGGAGATGGAGTTAAGGGGTATAGAATATGGTCATCAGCTGAAAATAGGGTTATACTCAGCAGGAGTGTAGTCTTTGATGAAAACTCTATGCTTAACTCATCTGTGAGGGCCCTATCAGAATCTAAAATTTGATCTAAGACTGAGAATGTTGACAAACAGGTGGAGGTTCAAGCAGAGCCTGCTGGATTAAAAGACTTAGCAGGGGATAGTAAACACTCAGTAGATCCAGGACTGGATCTAAACTAGTCTGCTGAACAAAGGTCAGTAGATACTCAAACATATGATGTTGGTCAGTAGGGTATAGCTCTCAGTAGATCTAGGAGGACCAATATCAGACCTCTAAGAAGATATGGGTTTGAGGAGGATATGGTTGGATATGCACTACAGGTAGTTGAAGAAGTGGATGGTTTTGAACCTAACACTTACAGGGAAGCTGTGACATGTTATAAGGCATCCCAATGGCTTGCTGCCATGGGAGAAAAAATGGAGTCACTTCAAAAGAATGAGACTTGGGATCTGGTCAAACAACCACATGATATGAGGATGGTCAGCTACAAATGGATATTCAAGAAAAATAAAGGAATGACATCTCTTGAGGATATCAGGCATAAGGCACGTTTGGTATCTAGGTGGTTCAGTCAGAAAGAGAGGGTAGACTATGAAGAGATATTTTCTCCAGTGGTCAGACATACTTCCATCAGGGTGCTATTAGCAATAGTGACACATCAGAATCTTGAACTTGAGCAATTGGATGTGAAGACAGCATTTCTACATGGTATGTAGATAAGGAAATTTATATGACTCAGTCAGAGGGTTTCCAAGTTCCTAGCAAGGAAGGATATGTTTGAAAGTTGAAGAAGTCCTTATAGGGACTTAAGCAGGCCCCAAGACAGTGGTATAAGAAGTTTGACAGCTATATGATTCAGCAGGGTTATAGTATGAGTCCTATGATTGTTGTGTGTATCACAACAAGTTGAAGGATGGTTCAATCATCTATCTGGTGTTGTATGTATGTGGATGATATGTTGATAGCTGCTGCAAACAAGTCTGACATTCAAGATCTGAAGAATCTGCTCAAGGCTGAATTTGAGATGAAGGATTTGAGGAATGTAAAGAAAATTCTGGGGATGAAGATCTATAGAAATAGGAAGCATGGGAAGTTGTTATTGTCTCAGCAGGGGTATATAGCCAAACCTATAGATACTCCAATGGCACCAAATCTATAAATGTTTGCTGTGTTTGCTCCACAGTCAGCTGAAGAGGAAGAATACATGTCAAGAGTTCTATATGCTAGTGCAGTGGGCAGTCTAATGTATGCCATGGTCTGTATCAGGCCTGATTTGGCTCAGGCAGTTAGTGTTGTCAGTAGGTTTATGGCTCAACCTAGAAAGGAACACTGGAAAGCAGTGAAAAGCATATTCAGGTACCTTAGGCGTACATTGGACTCATTTATGGAGGTGGTACTGATTGCGGGTCAAGTTATAAAAATAACTCGATGCCTAAATAACCAACTAGCAAGTGAACTAGGTTCAATCGTAGCATAGCTAGATAGAGTCAAGGTCGATCCCACAGGGAATCAAATTGTGGGTCCTAAAGTTTAACTAACCAATTTATTTATTTCGTTTAACAACGGTGGTCTACGACCAACAAGGGTACTAGAAAAGAATCAAAAACTCAGACATATAGACAAATAACGTAATTAACCTCTCAATTATAGTCTTTATCGTTTGGACCTAAACAATTTATATAATAAACAAGACTTATTAACTATCAATCCGTTTGTATCTATTTCGTATTGGCTACGGGAGTCATCCTCTTAAACTTGACTTAGCACCCATTAGGTCGCTAGATCACTGTGCTACATCACGTGACTTCGCCTTTTAATGCCTCCGTCTCATATAACTCACACGCTTACGACACTAAGGATGCCGATATTAATCGTACACCTCGTCTAGGAAACATTCCTATGGTTAGGCGTACTTATACTTCCTAAACGATTACTCAAGCTTTCGTCCAACTAGCAATTACCAAGTTATAGTCTCATGCTAATCTACGACGTACGTATAAGCAGGTGCGCGCAATTCCCGAATATAAACCTACCTAGATAACGCTGAACGTCCGTAAAGAGCAATTCATAAGCCTACCTACGAGTTTTATATTGGTATTTCCTTTTTACACGTTTTAATTAAACTAAGCGAGTAACGTAGCCATAGCCATACCTACTAAGATGATAAATTCAACTGGGTCAACCTAACCATAAAGACGTTGCTAAATTAACAGGACGAATAGGCCTCGGTCGACCGAATAAAAGGCCTCGGTCGACTGAATAAAAGGCCTCGGTCGACCGAATGGTGACACTCGGTCACCTGAACCATTCTGTCCCTGATTACATCTCCGAACGTATATCTTAGCGTTTCTCATACAATACGTATTAAAACAGTAATTCGTCAAGCTATTATATAAATAGATATAGATACACGGTAATCAAACAACGTAAATTCATACATAGATACTAGGTAGAGGACGTAGGGTATGTGATCCTCATAGACAAGGCATCGCCACCGCCCTAACGTCATAGCCTAGATCTACATCATCTAACTATGAATAATCAACTCAAACGATAAAACCATAATTGGGGAAATTAATTACGGAAAATAAAGAAGGCAAGAAAATATACAAGGGCTTACATATTGAAAACCCTAGAAATCTTCAATCCTACTCTCTATGATTGTTGTATTGTTGTTTATGAGTTGTTGGTGTGTATGGTATATCAAAATTACTAAGGACATAGTGTTTATATAGAGTACTGGTCGACCTTGGAAAACCGACTTAAACTCGGAATTACTAAACCCTAGCCGCCTTAATAATGTGTCGGATCTTCTGCCGGGCTTGTGGGCCGCTCGTTCGACCGAGTGTCTTCATTCGGTTGGGCTTCTTTTTCCTTTGTACTGGGCCTACTGCATCGTCTGCAATTCTATTAAATCTTCTCCGAAGTTTATCCATTCTGCTCCCGAAATAGCTCACTGCAAACATTGCATAAAATATGGTTTGTAATATCAAATAATATACTAAAACATCAAAATACATAATAATGAATAGTAACTCAGTACATATGTAAATTAAGCATATTACGACTTATTATTACTCTATTAAAGCTCTTTTAAACTAGAATCAGGGATAAAGATCATAGAATAATGGGCACAAAATGACCATTATCAGGTACTCAATGTTTTGTCACAAGATTCAGTGATTCTGATTATGCTTCTGATGTGGACAACATGAGATCTATGACTGGGTATGTGTTTACTTTGGGTGGTTCTGTGGTAAGTTGTAAGGCAACTTTGTAGGGTACAGTGACATTATCTACTACTGAAGCAGAATACATGGCACTAATAGAAGCAGCAAAGGAAGCAGTTTGGTTAAAAAGGCTTGTAATTGATCTAAGTATGCATCAGGATCAAGCCAAGGTGTATTGTGATAGTCTTAGTGCAATATGCTTGGCTAAGGATCAGGTTCATCATGAGATAACCAAACACATTGATGTTAGGTATCATTTTCTGAGAAATGAGCGAAGGGTTAAAGTGGAGAAGATTAGCACTGATGTGAATCCTGCTGATATGTTCACTAAACCGGTTCCAAGGGTCAAGTTTCAGTTGTGTCTGGACTTGCTAAATATCCAAATCTGTTAATCTGGATCTGGGAATACTCAGCTAATGATGGGAGTCTGCCGAGGTGTTCAAATCTGAAGACAAAGAGGATTTCTGGAACATGGTTGTGCATCTGGTTAGTTTGCATGAAGTTGAAGTCAAGGTGGAGATTTGTAATGGTGACTTAAACTTATTCTACTGAGGTCTGGTTGGAAACATGTTCTGGTCAGCAATGTATGAAGCATCTGCTGAAATCTGGTGTTCAGCTGGGGCAGGATCAGTAGGGTTGATCAACATGTTGATGACAAGTCTACAGAAAACACGTCTACTGATGCCCGGCAGACTTGTAGAACACATCTGCTGCATGTTTATTTGAGTTACTTATGGTGTATTTCAGTCATCTACTGGGTCGGATGTTAAGTCGGTTAGGGTTGGATTCTCAAGGCTATAAATACCATATGTATTAATTGTAACTCGGGATGTAACTTTCTGTTGATAATAAAATATCCTCGTTTGTCCGTAGAGTAGTCGGCACATTGCCGGAAACCACGTTAAATCTGTGTTCTTCTTGTTTCTGTGATTGTTTACTTGTTTATCTTTTATCTTTACTCACAATCACCATCACTTCTTGATCGATCCGTCATAACACCGAGTGATACTTCGAGTACCTTTGTTTAGTGGATGACATTTTGGTTTTGATCTCATAAATTGGCTGCATCATTGTCTTTTGAGTAGGTTTTTTGACGGATTCTTATATTTCTATAGTCGTTCCAAGAAACATGAATTTGTCACTAATTTCTGGCATCATAGAATTCTATAGCCAAAAGACACGATCATGGAATCTTCTTTAGACCACGCAACAAATTTAGGATCATCCATAGATGGACCAAAGACCCTATAAAGAATATTGATAAATATCTCTGGATTATTGCTGTGAAAAGCCTTATATTAAATACAAAGGCAAACAGAGGCAAATGGTGACAATATTTGACAGACAAAATAGTCGAAAAACGAATACAGAAAGTAAAGGCTAGAAGAATCTGAAGATCAATTGAGGTATACTCTATACTTTTTCTGACACCGAGACAACAATGATCGTTTCTGTCTATCTTTGATTTTGAGTAGGGGAGTTTTGGAGTGTAATGTCCCACATCGGTAAAATAAAGTCCTGCTCATCCCCATATAAGTGTGAGAAATAAAGGTTTTGTCAACTCGGGTTAGCCCTTTTAGACCAAGCGAGGACGGCAGTCTAAGTAGTTGACCGGATCATTTATGACTCATTTAACGCTACCAGGCCCAGGGTCTGGGGGCATTACATAATGGTATTCAGAGTCGGCTGCCATACGGAACTAAGTGTCTCACCGTAAGAGGCGGTTGAGGGCCACCTCTAGAATCCTATGGTAGGGATGAACTGGGACAAGTCCACTGGGACAAATCTGGGCCACCTCTAGAATCCTATGGTAGGGATGAACTGGGACAAGTCCACTGGGACAAATCTTGGCCGTCCTGGCGAGGACGCCAGTCCCTTATAAGGGGGGACAATGTAATGTCCCACATCGGTAATAAAGTCCTGTTCACCCTTATATAAGTGTGAAGGTTTTGTCAACTCGGGTTAGCCCATTTTAGACCAAGCGAGGACGGCGGTCTAAGTAGTTGACTGGACCATTTATGACTTATTTAACGCTACTAGGCCCAGGGTCTGGGGGCGTTACACGGAGCTTCGGAATCGTAATTGGAAATAGCTTCAAGTAGAAAAGGAACCTTGAGTCCAGCATTTGACTTTTAGACATTTATTAAGAGGAAGATTTGCATCCTATCTTCATTTGGTTTTCTAGTGGTAAACTCAGTGGTTGAAGTAACGGGATCATCTCCAAATTTTGTGTCTATCCTATAACGACGTTAATTGTTTTACATGATTTTGCGACGTCCTGTGATGATTTACGACTCTCTCACCCGTCGTACACCGTTGCAACGAGTTGATTTTACGATGTTTCTGCAACGATTTGCGAGGCGCGTGATCTAAAATGACATGGTTTTGGCTTGGAAAATGCAAATTGGACAAGAAACTTGGACAGGTGATTTGGTCCCCTCAGGGGTGGGGGTACTGGAATAGTCTTGTTCTGTTATACTAGATTCATTATCATCTTCCTGTTTGAGAATAACTAGCTAGAAGGACATGATTATTCTTTTTTTGGTCCTTTGATTAAATAAGCTTATTTCAACTTTTCTTTCACCCGGAGAAGCTCCCTTAAGGATCTTAAATCCCGTCAAACCCCCAATTAAATCTCTTAAACCTGTAAACCCCTTAAACACCCCCTTAAAATTCACCTTAAACAGATACTTCAAAATTGTTGTTTTCTTGAAAAGCTTATCTAAAGAAAAAAAAAAGTTTCAAATACGATTGGTCAGGTAATCTCCGTTTTTTTTTTTTTGAAAAATGTTTTATTCGGTTTTAATAGTAAACTCTTCAGCTATTCGTTTTTCGCTGCTGTCTGTCTAATGTTTACTATAATGGTTATTTGAGTAACGTTTTCTTTTAATGCAGGAAAGAGAATTCTCCAGAGGTTCGCTTAGAGACCAGGTTAATCTTGAAGTTTAACCATGCCATGCCTTCATTTTGGTTTTTTTTTGTACTGGCTTAATGTTCCTTTCTATTTTACCCGTTAAGTGTCTAGGTCTGTTGAAGATATAATAGATAAAGAATAATTTATTTAAACATTTGTATTTTATATTTAGTATTTATTTTCTACTTGTTGGCTAAGTCACATGTGACTATATATATCTCGATGTAACCACAACACAATTCAATGAAAAGTATTTGTTTCAATTTACAATATGGTATCAGAGCAAGGTTCCCTCCTCTCTCATAGAATTCTACCAGATCGTCAAAAAAAAAAAAACCCTAGCAGCTTTCTTCTTGTCCACCTTCTTCTCCGTCCTGTTGCCTCTCCGTCCATTTGCCTTCCTCCGTGAGAAACCACCTCCTCCCTTCCTCCTATCCTTCTTTCACTCCTCTTCCTCAATTCATATCTCCAAACTTACCCGAAACAATTATAATTTATGGCGAGCTCAGATCCTTCCGTATCTTCGTGGCCAAGGCGTGGTTATATCGACGGCACAATACCGGATCCGGCCGCCACCCTTACCAGTCTTTGGTGCGATCTCCCCAATCCAGCCTATGCCGAGTGGAGTAAAAGCGACAATCTAATTCTCAAGACGATTACATCTTCTCTATCTGATGACGTTTTAATGCGAGTTTATACGAGCTCCACTTCATCGGAAATCTGGAAATCTCTTCAAGATTCCTTCGCATCGATAGTCGATCTAAACTTGTTCATTGCGCTGAAATAGCATCAACACGCAAGCAGGACTCCACGGCGGCGATTATTATTTTAAACTAAAACGAATTGCGGCGATTTGGCCTCGCCGGTCATCCTCTTTCCGATGACGACTTCATAGCCTATTTACTTGCGGGTTTGGGCCCCGACTACGATGCCCTCGTTACTATGCTTGGAGATCGCTCCTCTCTCACCATCGAAGAAGCTTACTCGCAACTTCTAACAACCGAGTCCCTTTGAATCGGCACCGGCCGACTCGTGTCGTCTTCACCCAGATGTCCACCTCTCCTGCCCCACTGCAAACTTTACCTCCTCAATCAGCCAATCTCGGCCTCAACGGGCCGTACTTCCAGCAACTATCGAGGAGGGGGCGAGGCCGTGGTCGTGGTGGTTCTCGTCCCCAATACAATTCCGATTCACCTCTAACCTCAAATTTGCAACAGCGTTGGCCACTCCGCTTGACTGCTATTATCGCTACACCCTCAACAACCCCATCCTTCCCCACGTCCACCCCCCAACCCGAGACCCCTCCACCCCACGCTTATTACAATTACATGCAGCCCTACCCACCCCACCCACTTCCGATTGGATACCTGACACCGGCACTACTCACCACATGACCAATGGCTTCCAAAACCTCAATCGTCTTATGAATCCTACGAAGGTCCTGACAAAGTTCATGTTGGCGATGGTACAGGTTTGCCAATCACTCATCTTGGCTCTTCCTCTATTTCATACCCCACTAACACATATCTTTTACATAATGTTTTGGTTACCCCCATCCCTTACACAAAATTTATTATCTGTGCGTCAATTTGCTCATGATAATTCTATTTATTTTGAGTTTCATAATAATTACTTTCTTGTGAAGGACTACTCGGGTCGCGTCCATCATAGGGGATTTGTCAAGGATGGTCTCTACCGTTTCTCCCCCACCTTCCGAAATACTCCCATTCAGGCTCTTGCTGTTGCCTCCAGTTCATCCTCCACCTGGCACCAACGTCTTGGACATTGTTCATTTCATGTTCTTTGTCAAATTTTAGGTCGTTTATCTATTAGTATTTCAAATAAAGCACACTCCTCTGTGTGTGCCCCGTGTCAATTAGCTAAGAGTCGTCGTCAAACTTTATATGTGTCTGAATTCACTTCTTCTGCACCGCTTGATTTACTTTATTCGGATGTTTGGGGTCCTTGTACTGAATCTTCCATTTATGGTTCTCGTTACTATGTTAGCTTCTCGGATGATTTTACAAAATTCTTATGGATTTTTCCTTTAAAACGTAAATCTGATGTTGAACCTATATTTCGTGATTTCCTTACTATTGTTGAGCGGCAGTTTAACACCAAGCTCAAGTCCTTGCAAACTGACTGGGGCGGTGAATACCGCCACCTCACGCAATATCTCACTTCTCTAGGTATCATTCACCGCCGCTCTTGTCCACACACTCATGAACAAGCCGGCGCCATCGAAAGGCGTCACCGTCAAATTGTCGAAGTTGGTCTCACACTTCTCACCCAGTCCAATCTTCCCCTCACTTACTAGGAAGACGCCTTTGTCACCGCTGTTTACATCATTAATCGCCTCCCTACCCGAGTCCTCAATGAAAAATCCCCATATGAGTTGGTTTATGAACGCGCACCTGATTATTCCTTCCTCAAAGTCTTTGGTTGTGCTTGTTGGCCTCACCTCCGCCCATATAATCATCATAAAACTGATTTCTGTTCCAAATCCTGCATTTTCCTTGGCTACAGTCCTCACCATCACGGCTATAAATGCCTTGATCTATCATCTGGTCGTGTCTATGTTGCCCGACACGTTGTTTTTGACGAAACAACCTTCCCCTACACTCCCTCAAGCACACCCATAGTCCTGGAACTGATTACGGTCCCCATACCGGCCACCATTCTTCCAAATCCGTCCCCTCCTCCTCTCCCCTCATCTTCGGCCGAGTCACCCTCCTCCCCGGCTCCCTCTCATTCCCAGTCCCCGGCCCCATCCACTCCGGCCAGAATTCCCCCTTCCCCTCCTCGTGATCCTCCTCCGGTCCACCCTATGGTTACCCGCACCAAAACAAACTCTCTTAAACCAACTCAAATGCCCGACTACATTCGATATCCGCTTCCCCGAGCCCTACTTAATTCCGCCACCTCCTCTGACCCCACCTCCTACACTGAAGCCTCAAAACAGCGCATTTGGCGTAATGCTATGAGAGAGGAAATCAATGCTCTTTTACGTACTAACACTTGGGATCTTGTCCCTTTTTCAGTCGCATATGAATGTTGTAGGTAACAAGTGGGTCTATCGTACGAAGCACCATGCGGATGGCAGTTTTGAGCGTCATAAAGCTCGTTTGGTAGCAAAGGGTTTTCACCAGGCAGAGGGTATTGACTTCACGGATACATTCAGCCCGGTCGTTAAGCCGGTCATAATTCGTTTACTGATTTCCCTTGCCATCTCTTAGGGCTGGTCACTTCGCCAGGTTGACATCCAGAATGCATTTCTCCATGGTCATCTGAACGAACCTGTTTACATGCAACAGCCGCAGGGTTTTGTTCACCCAGATTATCCAGATTATGTCTGCCGACTCAAGCGCAGTCTCTATGGCCTCCGTCAGGCGCCTCATGCCTGGTTTTCTCGGCTCTCTGAAGCTCTGGTTCAGTTCGGATTTTAAGCATCTAAAGCCGGCACATCTTTGTTTATCTACTCGCGTGGTGGTCATCGTGTTTATTTACTTATCTATGTTGACGATGTGCTTATTACAGGTACCTGTCCGTCACTTATTGCGCAGGTCATCACTTATCTCAGCTCGCAGTTCCCTGTCAAAGATCTCGGCTCCTTATCTTACTTCTTGGGTATTGAGGTTCTCCCCACCTCCGATGGGCTTTACCTCACTCAGCGGAAATACATCCTTCAACTCTTACAGCGGGCCGGCATGGATAAATGTAAACCGTGTCCCACCCCTATGTCTGCTTCTTCTACTCTCACTGCCGCCGCAGGTTCCCCCTTTGCCGACCCCTCCCTCTACCGCACCGTGGTCGGAGGCTTACAGTATCTCAGCTTCACCTGCCCCGACATCGCCTTTGCCGTCCACAAAGTTAGCAAATTCATGCAATCACCCACTGATGATCACTGGAATGCCGTCAAACGAATTTTGCGCTATCTCAAACTCACTATCTCTGAGGGTTTATTTCTTTCCCGGCACTCGCCTCTTCAGCTGCAAGCCTACTCCGATTCTGACTGGGCTGCCGATTCGGATAACCGTCGCTCTGTCGGTGCATATTGTGTTTTTCTCGGTCACAATTTCATTAGTTGGCGCTCCAAACAACACCTCACCGTCTCTAAGAGTAGTACGGAAGCCGAATATAAGACGCTCTCAAACACCGCTGCTGAAGTCCAATGGTTGTGCAGTCTTTTAACCGAAATACGTTTTCCTCTTCCCTCACCGCCGACTTTATGGTGTGACAATATTGGGGCCACCTACCTTGCCCACAACCCGGTCTTCCATGCCCGCACCAAGCACATTGAAATTGACTTTCATCATGTCCGTGAACTCGTTGCCTCCAAGCGTCTGTCCGTTTCGTTTCTCACTTCGAAGGATCAGCTCGCCGACCTCCTCACGAAGCCCCTTGCTCGTCCTCGTTTCGACTTCCTCAAGGCCAATCTCCATGTTCAGCCTCTTCTCATGGGATTGCGGGGGTGTGTTGAAGATATAATAATAGATAAAGAATAATTTATTTAAACATTTGTATTTTATATTTAGTATTTATTTTCTACTTGTTGGCTAAGTCACATGTGACTATATATATCTCGATGTAACCACAACACAATTCAATGAAAAGTATTTGTTTCAATTTACAATAAGGTCATAGGAATTTTCGGGTTTCAGCCTCGATGATAATATGGAACGTCCATCTTTTCTTGGGAAGTTATTGTGTGGTTTATCCACACGGTGTGGCCATACAGACCACACAGTTTTATTCTGTATTTAAACTGTGTGGTTTTGATCGTTTCACCCGTCACTTCACCTCAAATTCCCTCACCACACAATAACTTCCCTTTTCTTGGTGTTACTTATTCATTCCTGTATGCTAAATTCTTGGGTTTGAGATTCTATCACACATACCAAGCCTACTGCATGTACCAACCCTAAATTAAAACAACGTTGTTTTTTTTATTATGAACACTAAAATAATGTTGTTTTGGTGTTAAAACACCTAAACACTATATCATAGCACCAAGCCACGTCATCATGTTAGCTTTTGGTCATTGTTTTTAAATCCGTCTTTATTCTGTAGGAAGTGGGAGTAAAACAGAAGAAAAGGAAGCACTTAGTTTTCGGTTTAAAGTTCTGACAAAATGTTTCTTTGTTTTTTTTCCCTCGACTCCGGTAAAAGAATAAATCTACAATAGCTCACTTGGAGAAGTTGGAAAGGTTTGTTATATTTCAAGAAAGTTAATCTAGTAAATATGACGAAAAAACAGGTGCATGCGTGCGTGTGTGTTTTTACTTTTTCCTTATCATATTATGTATTATCATATTGATAGGGCATACTAACTTTGATGCCGCAGGGAGATCAAAGCAATCAAAATGAAGCGGAAGCAATCAAAAATGAAAGCACCTAATTAAAGAAAATTAGAATGCGTGCGGAAACGTAAAATCGAAACTGATGTTTTATTAAATTGATTGAAAATGATACAATACTCTTCTTTATATAAGAGATAAATGAGATAATAAGTAGATTCAAATAAACTACCCTAAAGATAAATATTATCATTTAAATGATTTATTTCAACTGAAATCTATCATATCTCTCTTGAATATCACATTTATCTCTTTTGGGATTGCATCTGGTCTCTTATTAGATTGATCTCTAATACCCTCCCGCAAACGTTGCCGGGTTTAGAGGCGACGTTTGTCTATCAACAAAGAAGATGATGCAGATTTGTGACACCCACAGCTTTTAGCTCTCGGCTTTTGGCTCTTTTGGCTTCCGGCTCTTGGCTATTAACTTGTGGCTCTTTATTTTTTTTTTTCGAAATAATCTTATCACTTTTCTCTGTTTACTGCAAACATGCCATCCAAGTTCCGACGAAAGGATCTGTCGTTATCCGTGGTCGTTGTTTTAGATCTACAGGATGGGTGCAAAATGAAAAACAATAGATGATATGCAAGAGGGTTTATATATTTAGCCATAAAAGCTAATAACAATCTCCACTCAAAAACGAAAACAGACGTTTAGAATGCAAACATTTGCCTTCTAATTTATTAAAATTCAAATATGTACGTGAATGCATAAGAAAAATAAATAAATGCAGAAATAAAATTCATCTCCATCTGTGTTGACTTCGGCTCATATGTCTACATTTATTCATATATGGGTTCTGCTCCGGGAATAATTGTGTTTTCATTTTATGGGGTGAGGTTTAAAAGCAGAGGCGGAACCACCCTATGGCACAGGTGGTCTCAAGCCCCCCTCCATATGGTCCCAAGCCCCCCCCAAATTTTTATTATTGTATTAGTAGTAGTGTTAATATTAGTATGTTATGTGTCTTTTTTTTGAACAAAAGACCCTAATGGTTTAATCTCCATAATTCTAGGTTGTAAGTTCAAATCCCACTACCAATATTTTTTATTTTTTTCCTGGACTTTTTTTAGCTTTGCAGTTTATATACCAAGACCATCCCGAAAATTTTTCCTGGTTCTGCCACTGTTTAAAAGCGGAACAACATCAGGCTATGATTATGATTGAGGTTTTGGGTGAAATGGTTGTAAAGCGGAAGAAATGATCGGGCCATGGTTCACCAATGTTAAGGCTCTCGAACCCCCGCCCTAGCTCTGATACCATGAAGAAACTTAGAATACTGAATAATAGAAAACTGAACTGATGTTTTATTAAAATTGATTATATTGTTACAGTACTTCCTCCTTTATATAGGAGAGGAAAGAGATAAAAAAAAAATTTCAAAATAAATAACAAATAATGATAAAATCTCAAATAATCTTAACCTAAATTTAAATCAAACTATCAAACTTTAATTTAAACTATAATAACGATCTGGTCTCTTATCGGATTGATCTCTGATACTTATTAGTTTAATTCATGCCATGTTTTTCCTAAGTCTCTGTGCAGTTCTTTCTAATTATCGAGTTTACGTATAATAATGATTGTTTTGCAGTCTAGGTGCTTACGAATGCAGTTAGGAGATTCTCATTCCATTCTTTTTTTCGAGTTATCCATTCACTTATAATGGTGATTGTTTGCAGTCTTATGTATGTAGCAGACAAGAAGAAAAAGAAGCAAAGGTTGAATGAAAAAAACCACCTTGATAGACAGAAGGAAACCCTTGTTGGTTTTTTTTTTTTTTTTCATTAATTAATATAATTTAATGTTGTGATGTGAATTCCATATTATCAGATGGAGTAATGATAGAGGCACAACAAAAATTACACAACGGATGCCACAACGTGACCTCCCACCCTTGATTTCAATGGGTCCACATCACAATCAATTAACACTCATCAAAATCAAAGGTGGAAGATCATGTTGTGACATCCGTTATGTAATTTTTGTTGTGCCTCTATAATTACTCTTATCAGATGTGATTTTCAAAAATATTTGTTCAATCAATTAACACTCATCAAAATCAAAGATGGAAGATCATGTTGTGGCATCCATTATGTAATTTTTGTTGTGCCTCTATTTTCAAAAATATTTGTTTTTTTTATTTTGATGTAATTTTATTTCCAAGGTAGGGTTTATTGTGTCTTTTTTCTTTCAGTTTTACTCTTGTTTATTAACAGATGAGATATTAAAAAGAAATTTATATTAATTATATCCAATAGTTCAACCATACCATTATTTATTATTAGATGAAAGATTAAAAAAAAATACTATATTAATAATATCTAAGAGCACTTGCAGTAGATACTGTAAATCATTTAAAAACTATATTGTAGATATTTCAACGGGAAAAATAACACTGCAGCAGATACTTTGTTTTTACTGTAAACAATAGATTCTGTAAAATTTCCTTTACATCTACCGCATTCATCCAGATTCTGTAAATTTTCCTTTATATTTTCCACATTATGTAAAATAAAGAGTCTAATGTATTTCATCTGAAATAAAGATTCTCTAAACTAGAAAAATGTGTTTTTAAAACTATATAATAAAGTATTCGTTAAGAGTATCTGATGCGGGTGTGTTCTAAGTCACTTCCCTGAGCCCCCTCGTCTTTTTCGTAGTTTCCAGTTGCTTGAGCGGCATTAGCCCCTTGTCTTTTCCGTAGTTTCCAGCACTCAGATTTGAACTGCAGATGCCTTCACGATTGAAAGTCCTGTTTCGTTTTTGGAGATGATATACGGCGACGATTCGCAACAGTTTGCATTACACATTTTTGTATCTTTAAGTATGATCGACTCCAAAAAAAAAAAAAAAAAAAAAAGAGGGGGTATGATTGACTCACATCAATCGATTAATAATAATCATGATTTATTTTAAAAACATGAAAACAACTTTACTTTTTATTGGAGGGCTGAAAACAACTTTACTTAAATACCATTTAGCTTGAATGACTTATTTGAATTTATTATTGAGTGACGTTCCTTTTACGAAAAATAATCGTACAATTAAACCGTAATTATCTCTTAATTTTAGAAGATAATCTCGACATTCAAATGATAAATATCAGAGTCTTAATGGCTCAGCACTCATCCCATAATTATCCTGATAAACGTTTGGTTATCCTTACACGCTCTAGCCGACTTGCGGTGAGCAGCCGAGGTCCGTATGACCGAGCTGGGCAGGTCTTGCCTCTATCTCGTCCTTACCGACATGCGAAGAACCGATGAACGACCTGAGCAGCCCCCTCATTTGGAGTTGGAGGTTAGCCCCTTAGGCCTTGAAGTTAAGGTTCTAACCCTATTTCTATCGTGACATGTGACGTGGTGAAAACCGGTATTATGATATAGATAAATAAGTAGGTAGGTGGATAGGTTCATAAGTAAAAGCGTCAAAAATAACAAAAATAGTTCGAGCACCACAATGACTCGTCAAATAAATTAGTACATGACACCTCATTTTTGTTTCATTAATTTTTAAAATTAAAAAATCTTCCCTCGTGTGGGCGTTTGTTAATACGTGAATATCACTCACGGCGGTGATGGCAAACATTTGCATGACATAACGGACGTCAATCAAGGTGACGTTTCTTCGAGACAATATTTTGATATGAAGTGTGTTATGTACAAGTGATTTGTGATTCCTCAAGTGTTGGTTAGAACCGCCGGTCCACCACGATTATTAGGGGGGTTAAACATTAACCGGCATGTTGACCCCATGGTTTATCAAATCGCTGGTTCAATGAAAATTCGTTTCAAATGTTGTTTGACAGTTCAAAATGGACATAACTTGTTTTAACTAAAAAGCTAACAGCTCAACCAAGTAGTTTATGTCTGGTGGTAAGTAACTTGAGAATGCCTAGGGAGGTCAACGGTTCGATTCTCCTCTGAGGCGCCATATTGAAAGAACTTTTGGTCAGGCTTTACCCCTAAGTAAGAGTCAGACTCTACAGGCACGACCCGGGCCGAACTCCGAATCAGTCAGACTAGTTGGTTTCCGGATACCGAGGGTTTTAAGAAAGAAGAAAAGAAAAAGGAAAAAAAAAAAAAAAAACAGTTCAGTCGAAGTTAATTTACTCGGAAAGGCAGGAGTTTGAAAGTGAAGACAAATTTGAAATTTTATTTCATTGAATTACAAACAAACAAACCCAAAAAAAAAAAAAAAAACCATAAGCAAAGAGGAACTCTACTCTATAAGAGAGCATTATTGAAACATAAACATAATACAATACACTTCTTGTTTAACAATTGATGTGGCGTGGCTTTAATTTAGATGGCAGCCATATTATGGTTATTTGCTGTGGGCGAATTTGGACTTGATTTGATCAATGATGGTTGCATTCACTCTAAATGCTTTGCTTAGAACTTCATCAGGAATTGAAGTAGTAGAATTGAAGAGGGCATTGCCAACAAGTTGAACACCCGGGTTTTGACTATTAAATGAAGCATAGAATCTTGCATTTCCTTTTCCAACATTAAGCTGAAAATGCACCAACCCTTGAGGAATCACAAACAACTCCCCTGCAGTCAAAACTTTCCAGTAAAATACATTTGCAGTTGATACCCATCCTACAAATATCTCACCCTCTGTAACAAGTGACAACTCTGTTGCCCGTGCGTGTATGTGTGGTGGATTTTCCCCTCCGGGTAGGAACGCAACTCGGTTCAATGACATTCCGAGCGTGTTAAGAGCAGGAAACTGAACAACACTAGCTTGCTCAAGATCAAGCCCAAGGTCATTGAAGTTTGTGGGGTTTTTCTTTAGTCCTTCATAGAAGAAATCCTTTGAAGTGACTGTAGATGGGTTCTTGCAAGAAAACCCGTTTAGGAATAGACCGGAGTCCAAATCCGCTACGCAGAAATCTTGCAATGAAGGTGGATCAGCACCATGTGATGTTCGTGGCAGTAGCACAAGTGTTATTGCCACTGCTAAAAGGCATAAGAAGAGATGAATATTGTAGGAGGCCATTTATGGTGTTTTAATTAATTAGCTTGTATGCCCTAATTAATGAGAGGAGGGAATTAATGGGTTTCTTAGCTGAAATTGAAATGCAATTTGATCCATCTTTATAGGTACAAACTTGATGTTATACGTAGTTACGTACCTTGAATGTTGGCAAAGGAAATTCAATTTTTTCCACTCAAAAAGAATAGAGATAAATCTTTGTGAGTTGGTGGTTCCAAATGACACGAGTCCTACAAGTTGTGTCTCTATCCGGTGACTACTTAAGATCGTTGTTTTTACCTAGCATAAAATGGTTAACCCGAGTTTATAAATTCATTATTACTTACCTGTATATGAATTAAGGTGATGTTTCCCACATCGACAATGCGAAATATTACATTTCTCCCTCTTAAATATGACTGACGTTCTCGCCAAGACTATTCCCCACCAGAGGTAACAGGAGGCGGTCCCACACCCTTTCCCACGGGGTAGCACTTAGTCACGTCTGGTAGTCGGCTCCGATATCAATTGCAACGTCTAGTCCCACACCCAATATTTAATCATCACTATATGCTTCCGCTCTCTTCCTCCGGTTTTCCTGTTTCCTGTTTGGTGTGGTTATAGACATGGATTGCAGACGTTCATTGGATAATGCACCATTTGGAGGGTGAAGATGCTATCATTAATTATATTTTAAGGTTTTGATTATTGCAGGAGCCTTCTTCCTCACTTAATTATATATAATTATATACTTGATGCTTTGAATCTCATTAAATAAACATTTATGTCATTTTAGTAATACTTTATCATATGTAAAAATATTGGATCGATTAATGAGATTCAAAACATTAAATACGTTAATCAAAATCCCTTTGAAAAATCAAAAAAAGACAAATAAAATGAGACGGAAGGAGTATCTATTTTATGATCTACATGATGGATGTATTGTCAATTGACACATATGAGGTAATTTCTTTGACAAGTTCACACGTATGATGAATAGGGTACTATTCTCATTTTACATATGCACGTGTTTTAATCACAAATTTTATTTTATTTTTTTTTTTTTGAGAAATTTAATCACTAAATTAGACGAGTTTACTTAATTGATTTTGTCTTTTGATAATATTTTGCCATTTTGTTCGTAAGTTGACGGTTTGGATGGGTTGATTATGCATGCATTAAATATACATGGCCATGATAATGGTGCAAATGTTTCCTACCCGCACCCTCTACCCGCACCCTCTGCCTGTGAATTGCAAAGACCATCTTTTGCAAGGTTACGTGTCTTTTCATATTGGATTAGTTTGGAAAGACAATGTAACATACTTATTTGTTTCTTTGTTATTTCTTAATGCAATATAATGTTGCAGATCAAATAGCACGATTGCGGTCATCAAAAAATTGAACGGATTTTTCGACAAAAAAAAAAAGAAAGAGCCACAGGTTAAAAGCCAAGAGCAATGAGCCAAAACAACAAGAGCCAAAGCTAAAAGCCGTGTGTGTCAAAAAGTCGTATTATTTTCTTCGTTGATGGCAAACGTTGCCTCCAACACCAGCAACGTTTGGGGGAGGGTATTAGAATATAAAGTCAAGATACAAATGGAGATCGAAAAAGGAGATAAAGATTATATACAGTCCAGATAAATTAGATTTTTGAAAAAGATTATTTATTTGTTTTATTTAAATAATTCAAATTATATTTGGATAAATATTTTGATTTATCTCGTATTATTTCTCTACTGTATAAGAGATACATTGTAAGCTTTATTTATCAATTCAATAAAAACAAAAGTTTGAGTCTTCTTTCCTGCGTATTCTGATTTTCTTCAGTTATATCTGGTAGTCAGTTATGATATCAATTGTAACGCCTCTAACACTTGGGTCTGGCAACGCTAATTAGGAACCATGGATCCGATAACTACTTACATCCGTCGTACTCGCTTGGCCTAAAATAGTTAACACGAGCTAACAATTCAGTTATGTCTCTCTCTTATATAAACGTGATGTTTCTCCCACATTACCGAAAATGTAATATCACGCATTGCGAATTTGCGAGAAACAATATTACCATCACATAAACGTGAGACATAATGTAATTGTTAACCTGGTTAACTTTTATAGGTTAAACGATGACGACGGACCTAAGCAGTTATCTGATTTATTATGATTCGATTAGCGTCGTATATGTTTGATAAAATTATACCTCTACCTGATAAATTTTACAAATTTTAGCCTTTCTTGAAGTGTTCCTATCGTGGATTATGTGTCGTCGTCTTTTTGCCTATCACAATGTAGTGTGGCGTTCAAACGTCAATGGGCATATATACAACAATGGGGAATGAAAATGGGCATACAACCAAAAGCTTCTCATTCCTATTGAGATGTATCAACTCGCATACTTACTAAACTTATTTGTTTTCATATGTGATTTAAAAGGAGAAGGTAAATATATTATTGTAAAATAAATGTTGCCCGTTAAACACGTCAAACAAAAATGTGAAACAAAAATGTCAGTGCATAGGTCAATCAGTTGCCCATTAAACACATGATTTTTTTTTGAATTATTTATTAAGGAGTCCCGCCTTAATCTGTGGGGTCGGATTAGGCATAACTTTTTATTTTTTTTTATTTTAATGTAAACAAAATCATGTACTACCTCCTCTCTAAAATATCGGCGTTTAGAATTTCCTATACTGATTAATAAAGTAGTTAAGTATCATTAATTTAATAATAAAATTTTAAAATATCATTTGACCACATTAATGTAGTAGTTGTAAAATAGATGAATGTGTAATTAACATGTGATTTTTTGTTATTAAACAAATTATGGTTGATAATGGTTCGAATATATGCTACTAACATGTCACCAAACGTCTCGGATCATACACGGGTCTGTCTTTTTAAATGTCTCAGAGGGCTCGGTTACCTTACTAAGGTTACTTTACGACCACTAAGAGGTTATAAAAATGGACTCCTTCACCATATACCTTTGCAATATATGATAGTCGGCAATCGACTATCTTCACCACGTACATGTTCAGTCTTATTGATAGGAGCATATTTGGTTGGGATTTTATCGTTTTTTCGAGGTCATTTCTTAGGAGATATGCGTTTTTTCGGGGTGTTTGGTGTTGTTTTGCAGGATTGACAATGATAATGACTTAAAGGAGTGTTTTGTGTCATGGAATGCATTAAAGAGAAGAGAAACTGAAGTCTGATGTTACCTCTAGAAGAGAACGAAAGATGCTTCGCGTTTTGATGATTTTGAAGTGTTGAAAGAAGAGTCTGAGAATGGTATGATCATACCATTTCACTAGTTTGAAGTTGAATGTACAAGAGGCGTGTGTTTTAAGCTTATAAAGGAAGCATTCTTTTGATTGGTTGAAAGACTTTAATCTATTGACTGGCATTTTTTAATTTCTATTAGTGGATCATTAATAAAAGTTCTTGGGACCCATTTTGGTGAGAAGGGGGCGTGAATCACTGAGGCAGCTGGAATATATATTTGGCTTATTAGAATTTTGGGACTATTGTCACATCGGGTACGACAACAGAAAAAGGGCGGCTGCATCTGTGATTTTTTTTCCTAACATTTTCGCTCGACATCATTGGAGATTTATATGAATTATTATTTTGTTATTTCTACAACAATTGTTAGCCTTTAATTTCTTTTATTCCAGTTGAAGAATTATTGAAACCTCGATGTAATTGATTGTGAGATCAAATTGCGTTTCTTCGTCTTTGATTTATTAGTACTAGCAAAATGCACGTGCATTGCACGTGTTGGTTAAATTGATATATATTTTTAAATGAAAGGTAACAACGTAATTTAACTTATACAATGTTAAGTACTTGTTTAATTAACTTGTAAAATAATAGTATAGTGAATAATGATAAACTTGTATAAGTTGATTAATTGTAAATTCAATTGTGAATGAACTTCAATATAAACAAAATTTAAACAACATAACATTATAAACACGTATGATAGCGCTAAATAAACCATAAATGATTCGGTCAACTACTTAGACAGTCGTCGTCGCTTGGTTTAAGTACGTGCATAAAAGAATGAATACTCAAAAAATCTCTGGACAAATCTCTGGATATGTATGAGTGTTGGAATCAAAAGAAATCGGAGGCCTCTCACCAATTGTTTTTTATAAACGGTTATAAAACATTCAGCTGGTTTAATGGCCCTCCTATCAGATGACGGCAGGCGATGACGAAATATTTTCAGCTCGATATCATGAGTCGGAAAAATATCCTCCATGGCAACGTTAGTAAAGGAAGATCGAATATCCTCCACACCGGAAGTATTACCATAGCCCTATTTGAGTTTGTACCTTTCTTTGGAGCGGGTCAAGGACTTTCGGATGGACTTGATACTTCTATAATTGAGTTACTTTAACCTTCAATAAAAGCCATTGAGATTTCAGAGAGGATTTCGGTTTCTTCATAAGAAGAAGTGTTAATGACTTTGTTGAAAATGCGTATACTCCGAAAAACAAATGACATTGATTATAATGGAAAGTGAAGAAAGATTCATATTGTAAGAGTTCTTATTTTATAATGGTGAAATCATAAAGATGTCTTGATTACAAGGTTTAATGATTAGCACGTATCATAAGTTGCAGGTCAATCGGGATCTCAAAATTTGTTAATGGAGATTTGAATTTCAAAAGAGAGTTGGAAAGCACATTTGTGTTAGAGACCTATTGGGTTCCCGTCTCTTAATAAGTTCCATGCCATCTCTATTTAGACCTAACATATGACCTCCGTTCTAGCTCACGTCTGTGGGATTTTGATGTGGGTATGACCCGACATAATGCACGTGACACCTAATGGGCTACATCAGATCCTCTTACCATATGAGCCACAAAATTTCAGCCAGTTTAAGGTCTCACACTCTAGATAACATCGATGAAGATGTCTTAGTCTGATATGCAGTGCCTCCCATCTCTCGTTCCAACGATATGGTGCGGGACCACCTCGGTCTTGAACTCTTAGCTCGGGCAAATCGTCATCGCTGACTTAGGGTTTCTGAGATGAACGACCAGGTTATTTAGCAGGCTATAACCGCCACAACAATGGCTCCATGATTCCCGCTCAATTATGGCATGAATCGTAAACCGTCCCATAATCTCAGTCATGTCCTCAATCATGTGCTCTAAGGCATCTTCTCCGGAAAATGGATCATATAAAAATGATTCACTCCTTAGAAATTCGGAACTACATTAATAGTTTGATCACAAAAAATCTGGGTGCGTGGGCAGTAAATCACATTGTCTTAGCTATAATTATCCACAAAATACACCAATCAAGTAATCGGGCTATCCTTACGAAGCCTAATTACCCGCATAAATATCCAATTTAATTAGTGATGATTTCAGACATCGTCAAATACTATTGTGGATTTTAAGATGAACATAAAAGTGCAAGAAGTGGAATATATATAAAATAATACAATAGCAGTTTATAGAAATACATAATTCCACTTTGGAACACAATGCTTAATTAATGATATAGTTATCAATACCGTGTTCTTTCAATCTTCATGTGTCATCCTCTTCCATAGCATGAATTGGGTCATTAAGAAGTGTAAAAACTTTGTGTGCTTTCATTCTTCATTAAGATGGGTCATCCTTGTCCATAGCATAAACTGGATCATTAAAAATTGTAAGAACTCATATAGTAGTTATGAATTACTTAATGAAAATAAATGAATAATGATAATAAAAGAATATAATATTTACGTACCAGACTGTAGAACTTGTTTATATAATATGTTTTTTGTACATTTGTTAGTGTTGTCTAGTTGATCTTTAGGTTTGATCAACACCTTAGTTGTTGATATTGAAGTTCTCCTTGACAATGCAACATATAGTTGTCTATGGGAGAACATCGGTCAAGGCAAATTAACTCCTACAAATGGTTTCGTTTGTTCTTGTGCTTTATTGATCATCATTGCAAAGCAAAGACGAATATGATTGCTTTCTTGAAAGATAAAACGGGTATTTTTCGTTTTATGCCGTTGAGAATGGAATACGTGGGATGAAAACATGCTTTCCATAATGTTGCAATACTGTGACTTCAGCATGAATCACTTTTCCTTTGAACCTTTTACATATCATCATTGTACCATTGCATAATCCTCATGCTGGATCTAAGTTCCCTAACAAAATTTTCGGTGAATACATTTTCAACACTAATTTGTGAGGATGCAATCCATTTGGTGTCAAAGTGTTCTTCTTGATAATTATCATCAGTATCATCAACAGTCTTATCAAAACTGTTGAAATATTATTCTTCACCTGGAAAGGTTGATATCAAATTTTCATTAACTTATCAACATGTTCATTAGTCGTGGTCAATATTGCCCTGCTTGTAATGTATTCTACTGAGAATGTGTTCTCATGTATAGAAGGAAAGATGGAATTTATTAAATTGATTTCCGTAACCTCATCATCGTTTTCATTATATTCAATGATCATTTATTTTGGTAACTTTATGTCGATCTCCTTTAGTGTTTGTTTGTTCTTTTCCACAGCCCACCCTTAATTAAAATTTGTTGAAGTGTAGATCTCGTCTTTCTCTCATTTTTTTTGGAAAGGTATAATTTTTCCATGATTGGCCACAAGTATGACTTCACCAAACCTCCCTCTATTTTTTGTAGTATCGTGCATTCTGGTACAACGGGAAGTACTTGTCTAAAATCACCTCAAAATACAACCATCTTTCCTCCAAACACGTTAGAATTTATCATGCCGTTCTTTAAGCTTCTGTCAAGTGTCTCCATTGCCCATTTCTTTGCCATGGGTGCTTCATCCCATATGATTAAGCTTGTTTGTTTTTGTAGTAATTCTGCATTTCCGCCCGCATTGGAATATTGCACATGCTTGTTTCATACGCATTAATTGGAATTTTGAAATGTGAATGAGCAGTTCGGCCTCTAGGCATAATTTCAGTTGCAACTCCTGATGTGGTTGTTGCTATAGGTATTCTAGCAGAGCCCTATATAAATTTTTATTTCAGTGCCATCGGACCCATCAATATTGTGGCCACTATCAGGCTTATAGAGAATTTCTTGGAATATACTTAGTTGTTCAGAATTAAATATTTCTTCTAAAATGTAATTTTCTTAGGGAATCTCTATAGAAAATTCATCACGAACCTCTCTTTGTATATTTTATACAATGTTGTTGCATTCTTCTTGTATACTTGGAAAGTCGTAAGATATCAAGCATTTACCTATTTCTAGAAAATAATTTATAGATTCCAAAGTTTTGACCATAATTATTTTGTCCGACTATGTACGATTTCACATGAAATCTTCCGACATTGGTTCCAAATATATATCTCATAGTTGTCAAATGTGTGTTGGTTGACAGTAAACTAATAGAGTGTAAGTAATCTTCTTAATGTATTAGGCGTTTGAAAGGCAATAGCTTCATTTATGTATTTCGGGATGCTCTGGTCAGATTCTAATAAACCTTTATACTGTGCAGCTTCTTTTAAACAGTTGTAATTATTGTTGTTTACTCGTAGTAAATCTTCAAATAATGTTGGTCCTATAACATGATTATTGATGAGGTTGAAATCATCATCGGGGGTTCAGCGGTGTACGATTGATGGATATCTGGCTTTTATGTAGGTTGTTATATGGATGGTAGCCGGTGAGGTACGACGGCGATGGGAGGAATATGAGAGGTAGTTTTTGCAGAGCTTTGGCCCGCTTTCTATTAGAATGTATATATTTCTCAGGTTACACCAGCCTTCCTTTTATAGAAGGAGGAAGCTTAGGAGCTAAGTAAGGACAGGTGTTACATGACAGCTTAGTCACTAAGTTTACTTAGTAGCTAAGTAAACTCTAAATATATGGACTGCAAGTGGATAGAATATCTCGGGAGCGACCTCTTAGGATCACATAGGTCACCGATGAGCGTTTATTTTCACCAAACAAATTTATAAAATACTCAAGACAACGGTGACTAAACAAGCTCTCTAACCGGCAGTGGACCGGGTCGATTGCTAGTATAGCTACAGGAGTCCGAGGTCGATCCCACAGAGAAAGGTGTGTTTGTGAGTACCAAAGTGAACTTATTGCTTAGTCTAGGCAAACAAGTTGTTGGAATGTTTGTACACTTCAATTAAACTAAAGTAAATTAAACTAACAAGTCTAAAAGGAGAAAGGGACATAGCCGAACCATGATCAAAATGACTAATTTCAACCCCAAGGATAGACAAAACCGGGAGTGTGCAATATAATAAACGAACTCTTGCATTCAATTTCATGGGTGCGAACTCCTAAACCCGGTGCTAGCGTCTGAACAACTCTCTTCTAACACCTTATGCCATGTTAAGGTCTGAACAACTCTCTCCTAACAAGTCATGTTTTGCACTCGAGCCGCTTAAACGTATAAACGAGTAACCTCACGACGAGTTCGGTTTAACAACTAAACCGAGACTACACCACGATCCTAAAACCCTTTTCCCACACCCCTCTCTCTGAACAACTCTCAAGAGTGATGTGTGTGATATTTGACCTAGGTAGCTAATCTAGCTCAAATCCATTATAACAAGTTCTAAGACGTGAAACATGCAAGAAACAACAATAAATCACACTACCCACTCCCAATTTCATCACCCAAAGGGTGATTTCATCACATATCACATGACCCGGCTATGGGAAGGAATTAACTACTCATTATACTAATTAAAACATGAAAGAAACAATGAATTAAAGACATAATAAGTAAAAGAGAGAAGAAATGTACCATTAAAGTGTAGAAATTCGAGTTTGGAGAAGAAGAGCACAAAAGTTGAATACAAAAGATCGAATTTTGCCCAATGAAATGTTATAAATAGAAGCTAAGAGTTAGAGAATCAAAGAGATGATTGAAAGAGCTTTCTAACGGTATATTACACTAATTCTAACTCCTAAAAACGAAGAAAATCGCCCAAAATTACCCTAAAACAACTCCATTCGCGTCTCCCCCCTTTTCTGTGAAATTTGCAGCTTTTTATAGCAGGAAAACGACCCAAACGCTGGTTTGAAGGCTCTTAAACCAGCGTTTGGAGGGGTGTACTCTCTGTTTCCATTCTTGGCACTTGAAACGCTGGTTTGGGAGCTTGGAACCAGCGTTTCGCATGATGCAGTTTTTCTGCTGTAGTAAAACCTTCATAACTTCTTCATCCGAGCTCCGATTTGGGTGATTCAAGATGCGTTGGAAACCTCTTTCAATTCTCTACAACTTTCATGAAGAAGTCATGACCATAAAATGCCTCCATCATGGGTCAAAATGCTGCTGAATCAGAACAGACCACAAGGGTACCAACCATTCCTCTCCCTTTTCTTCCTCTTTCTCTTTCCTTGACTCATTGTTACACCTTGACCATGCTTCTCATCATAATTCTTTGCCTTCCGGGTTCTCGAGACACCATTTCCCTACATCATCACAACAACCAAAAACATCCAAAACATTCCGGAGGGTAAAAGTGCTCGGGAATAGGGTCAATATCACTAAAAAGAGGTAGTAAACTATCAAAGTGACGGATTTACTCCCCGTGCTAATAATTCACGATATTGCCCCTAAAACGGTCTAAATCACCAAGAAACGTGCTAAAAGTGGGATAAACGGGGGTAAAAGATGCACCGGAATCACGTAAAGTTGACTCCCATCAACCACCCCACACTTAGCCTTTGCTCGTCCTCGAGTAAAATAGGCGTTTTAAAACAAACCAAGGGATTCAACTTTATGATGAAGGTGCTAATATTCACACTCTGGAGGTGACCACAAAGTAAGAAACACGAATATAAACATACCGATACAACATTATCAAGAAAACGGAGTGTGTGTGGTGCCAAGCTAAAACCAAGTGCTCAAAATGATTGTTGGGGCTTGAATCCCAACCAAAAGTCTACCAACCGTCTCATGGTCACTAGCCTCTCCACTAATCAAGGTCACTAAGTTTGGACACGATCGGGTAGGACTTGAAGGGTTATAACGTTAGGCTAGGGAAATTTCGGTTAACGAAAGAGATATTTTGGGAACTGGAGAAAAGAAGTACGAGTGAACCTAATCAACCAAGTACCAACTCATCTTTATCATGCAAACCACCCAAAACTCCTTTTTGATCAACTTTGACACCTTGGGAACCATAGGATACTAACGCACCCGAACTCATTGCCAAACTCGACTATGTTTCAAGTGTCGTGAGGCGAGTCCTAGCACACTAGCACCTATCTCACTATCCCAACTCTAACATCATAAAAGTAACTATTGAGCTCAACACTTTGACTCCAAGCCTTTATTTCTATGTACATCCATTGTTTATTTTTATTTTTATTTTTATTTTTTTTTTTTGAGAAGAAAGATAGAAGACGTACATATTTTCTTTTCTTTTGGCTCAACACTGAACACCAAGCCTACATACGTTCCTCAACACCTTATAGCTCAAAACGAGAAACAACAACCCAATCAAAAACGTCATCTCCCCCACCCCACACTTGCCTTAGCAAGTGTGGTCTAACAAAGGATTAAGTCCACTCGTAGGGTAAAAATGAAGGAAATGTGACCATAAATAAGGCTCAAGGGTAGGTTTCTGACTATGTAACAAAACGGTTATCAAGCGAATGGTGGTCAGACCATTCTATCAAGGCTAAGAGGGGCTACGAAGGGTAAATGTTCCGGTTAAGGCTTATTTGGCTATGGTAGGGTCAAAAGAACGCCAAAACCGTCATCCCATGTCCTACTTAGGTAAACCTATGACATTTCGTCTCAAGGCTAGTGATATGAAAGGTGGTAGCAATCAAATTGTGCACAAAGTGTAGCTTTCGTGAAAGTAATAAACTTTATTCTCAAGATAATATCAAACCGCAATGCACATGTTCGGGGTCCAGACTAAGGTGATCACCACTCAAATGTGAAAATAACACATACAACACGGTGTTAAGACCCTTGAAAAATTTTAAAAATTACCCAAAAATCGACTCGAGCCCGATCATAGGCTAAGCATACCACATTTATAGCACATTTAACAACGAAAACAAGAAAACAGCTAAGTCTCCCACCCACACTTAAACGAAACACTGTCCTCAGTGTGTGAGAGATAAAAAGAGTAAAAAGACTTAGCTGTTTGACCAAAACCCGGCAGAAAGGCGCACTTTAGCTCACGTGACATCTTCTAGTAAGCTCCATCTCGAGTACCTGAACACCATGTAAACAGAAAACAAGGCAAACACATGCACGGGAAAAAATCCACGTGCCAAAAGATGGTGATAGATACGAGATATATAAAAATAGAAGCCATGCCACAATCAAGGTATCAAAGCATATCAACCATACTAGACGGGAAGTGCACTGGATGTAAAGATAATCAAAAGAAACACAGAGCATCCACGCATAAAATAAGGCCACAGAGGCTCACATAAAAACATCCCCGTCTACGTACAAAGGCAAGAATCAAAAGGAAATTCTCATCCCACACTCTCTTTTAAGCAAAACTCTCCCCTCTTACAACCAAAAACTACTTCAAAAACATAATTATTACCAAAAAGGTGGGTTGCCTCCCACAAAGCGCCTTTGTTTTACGTCGTTGGCTCGACCAAGTGGCACCAAAACGGACTCAAACCATAAAGGACTCAAACCAACTCAAGACAACATTTTTAATTCAATCAAAAATCACCAAAAACCATCAACCGAAATCCGAACTCAAGAATATCAACAATTCAAGGAGAATGAGCATAGCAAGCATAGGGGAAAACGAGTTCACTAGGAACTTACCGCGCATGGCTCTTGGGAATCCCCTTTCGTTGAGATCCGCCATCATCCTCTTCTTGAAATTACCATCCCATGGTAGTTGTTCCCTTTCATAAATCTTGTGAGCTTCATCTACCGGGGAGTAAAGAGTGTAGTAGTCCGGGACCGGTATGCTAATCACCTCCAACTCTTCCGGTAGCTCTACCACGGATGTCATATCAAGCTCATGAGATTTCATCACACACTCCAAAATTGCATCATCATACACTTCAATCGGGAGTGATGGTGAAATGGGCGATCCCGTCTTCTCTTCAAACTCAGAATCCGGTTCTTCAAAAAGTGTGCTCAAATCTATCATACACTCCTCCAAGTCATCGTCTTGCATTTCTTCGGGAGGCGGTGTAATAGACAAACATTGCACCTCTTCCATCTCTTCTTCATCCCAAAACGAGCTACTTTCATCACCAAAGATTTCATGTTGAGTCTTAACAATGGTTGGTTCCACCATACATTCCACCAAGGCATCATCAATGTTCACATCAGGAAGTGAGGGTGTAATCGGAAGAATGTGAAACTTACCACAGTCAAACTCCACGAGAGGAACCTCTAGTGATATGGGCGATCCCAACTCAATCTCTAGCTCGGAAAACGCTTCATCTAGATAAAAATCATCATCATCTCTCTCCATTTTCCTTGAATGAGCCTCTTCTCGCTCTTTTCCCACGGCTTCTTCTTTCTCAAACATCCTCTTTTCATTTAGTTGCACTACTCGATCTTCAAGATTTTGCAAAGATTCCTCTTGTTGGTCCAACAATTTCTCATGGTGTGCATCTTCAATCTTTTCCCCTACCGACTTCATCTCACTCGGTTTCTTGCGTCTTGGCCCTCTTCTTGTCTCGGAAACATAAATTCTTGAAGTTTCCGCAATCCGTTCAATTTGGTCAAACGCTTGATCAGGTTGTAACATCATTATATCACCACCGCTTGAAGCATGAAGTCGGTTTTGCATATCTTGATCAAGTCCCCGCAAGAAACAATGGACTTGGTCCGAGTGACTCCATGTCCGGGACATTGGCGCAACAAGGTCTTATACCGTTCCCATGCCTCGAGTAGTGACTCGTCTTCATAAGCATCAAAGGTCATGATTGCCTCTTTCAAATCAAAAACTTTTCCCGGTGGATAGTATTTAAGCAAAAATGTGCGCACCACCTCGGTCCAAGTGTGTAGGAGTCATGCCTTAAGGAGTCATACCACGCCTTGCTTGGTCTTTTAGAGTGAATGGGAACAAAAGTAGCTTGATTGCCTCTTCACTAACACCTTCCATCCTTATAGTCCGACACACCTCGAGATAATGATCTAGGAAGAAATAAGGATTTTCGATTTCCGTCCCTCCAAAGGTTGAGTTGTCCTTAATCATATTGATAATATTTTGCCTAATACTCATAGTGTTGGCGGTGATCGGGGGCAACCTTATCGGACTATGCCCCACCAAATCGGGCCGTGGCATGATCAAATCTCTACAAGTCCGCACATCTCCTTGATTCGGTGCCGGATTGGGAGTTTGCATATGAGCTTGCATCAATGCTTGAAATTGCTCTTGTACTTGATTCATGAGCCAATTCATAGCATTCGGGTCCATCGGTGGCATTGCTCCACCTTGTCCTTTCCCTTGACAGTTTACCCTTTATTGAACATTGTTACTTAAGGATTGACCTTGAGCTCGATTAGTAACTCCTTGACCTCCCCCGATAGAAGGGTGTTCCACAAAAATTTGGCCTCCACGACCAACTTGATTAGTGTCTTGGTCCATTCCCGTTTGTTCCGGACTCAAACCTTCAAATCTAGCAATCAAATTCCCAACTAGAAGGCCCCTTCCTCTTTGTTTAGCAAAGGTCTCCATTCTAGCAATGTAAGGTTCAAGCGGTTCTCAAAAACTCCGGGCAATGCACTACAAAACACCAAACAACAAGAAAACAATAAAATAAAACCTAGGCCCAAGCCTTCGGTTCACTTGCAAGATATCACAAATAGCACACATCTTCCCCGGCAACGGCGCCATTTTGATGAGCGTTTATTTTCACCAAACAAATTTATAAAATACTCAAGACAACGGTGACTAAACAAGCTCTCTAACCGGCAGTGGACCGGGTCGATTGCTAGTATAGCTACAGGAGTCCGAGGTCGATCCCACAGAGAAGATGTGCTTGTAAGTACCAAAGTGAACTTATTGCTTAGTCTAGGCAAACAAGTTGTTGGAATGTTTGTACACTTCAATTAAACTAAAGTAAATTAAACTAACAAGTCTAAAGAGAGAAAGGGACATAGCCGAACCATGATCAAAATGACTAATTTCAACCCCAAGGATAGACAAAACCGGGAGTGTGCAATATAATAAACGAACTCTTGCATTCAATTTCACGGGTGCGAACTCCTAAACCCGGTGCTAGCGTCTGAACAACTCTCTTCTAACACCTTATGCCATGTTAAGGTCTGAACAACTCTCTCCTAACAAGTCATGTTTTGCACTCGAGCCGCTTAAACGTATAAACGAGTAACCTCACGACGAGTTCGGTTTAACAACTAAACCGAGACTACACCACGATCCTAAAACCCTTTTCCCACACCCCTCTCTCTGAACAACTCTCAAGAGTGATGTGTGTGATATTTGACCTAGGTAGCTAATCTAGCTCAAATCCATTATAACAAGTTCTAAGACGTGAAACATGCAAGAAACAACAATAAATCACACTACCCACTCCCAATTTCATCACCCAAAGGGTGATTTCATCACATATCACATGACCCGGCTATGGGGAGGAATTAACTACTCATTATACTAATTAAAACATGAAAGAAACAATAAGTAAGAAGCATAACAAGCATAAGGAAGAAAATAAATACCATAAAAGTTGCAGAAATTCGAGTTGGAGATGAAGGTACAAAAATGGAGATTCATCAAAAGATTTGTTGTTTGGATTGAAATTCTAATCTAATAAATGAAAAGAGGGAGTTAAGAGGTGTTTGATCTACATAAATTTATCGTAATCTAAGCTATTACAAATTTCGAGCAAAACCTAGCTAAGGGAAGGGAGAAAGTCGAAGTCACTTATGAGTTGGGCTGAGGGGGTATTTATAGGCGAGGCCAAAAATCTGCAGAAAATTGGTCCAAACGCTGGTTTGGAGGTTGGAACCAGCGTTTGGAGTTGAGGAGATGAATACTGGGAGTTTCAATTCTTGGCACTTGAAACGCTGGTTTGGGACCTGGAACGCTGGTTTGAAACCAAACGTGCGTTTCGCATGATGCAGTTTTTCTGCTGTAGTAAAACCTTCATAACTTCTTCATCCGAGCTCCGATTTGGGTGATTCAAGATGCGTTGGAAAGCTCTTTCAATTCTCTACAACTTTCATGAAGAAGTCATGACCATAAAATGCCTCCATCCTGGGTCAAAATGCTGCTGAATCAGAACAGACCACAAGGGTACCAACCATTCCTCTCCCTTTTCTTCCTCTTTCTCTTTCCTTGACTCATTGTTACACCTTGACCATGCTTCTCATCATAATTCTTTGCCTTCCGGGTTCTCGAGACACCATTTCCCTACATCATCACAACAACCAAAAACATCCAAAACATTCCGGAGGGTAAAAGTGCTCGGGAATAGGGTCAATATCACTAAAAAGAAGTAGTAAACTATCAAAGTGACGGATTTACTCCCCGTGCTAATAATTCACGATATTGCCCCTAAAACGGTCTAAATCACCAAGAAACGTGCTAAAAGTGGGATAAACGGGGGTAAAAGATGCACCGGAATCACGTAAAGTTGACTCCCATCAGTCACCATCGTTGTTGTCCTGCCTTGCTCTTGCTCCTTGCTGCTTTTCGTCAAGTCTTGTGCGGCCTCTCCAGGACCTTTGTCCGAGGTCGCGGGTCGGCCCCCTGAGCCAGTAGTATTCCGGGTGGGGTTTGACGATCAGCGACCTCGACATGGTCAATAAAGATCGCAACACCGGGTTTGTGGGCCTTTATCTGGTCCGGTGGGTCAGATAGGCTATTTCCGGGATCCACAGGTGGCGATACAATTGAGCAAACGGCCGTAAGACTGGATCCGCAGCTCTTCTGCTAAATCAAGGTCAAGCTTTCAGGTCAGCGGGTTATCTGCTTCACTGAAATAGGAGACCCTTAGACTTGGTAGGGCCATTTCTACTGGGGCCATAGCCTCCGATCCGTAAGTCAAAGCGAAAGGAGTTTCCCGCGTGGTTGTTTTTCGTGACGTTCTGAGCGCCCATAGGGCCGCTGGCAGGTGATCTGGCCAATGGGCCGCCTTTTTCCCCAAACTCTTCTTTAGCACGCTCAGTACCTGCTTGTTGGTGTTTTTGGCCTGACCATTTCCCTGTGGATAGCATACTGATGACTACCATTGTTTGACGTTATTTTCTCTGTAGAATGCGTCGAACTCCTCTCTGAACTGCTGCCCGTGATCCGATACTATCACTCTTGGGACGCCAAATCTTGTCCATACTTGGTCGAGCAGGAAGTAGATTATATCTTTGGTGTTGATTTTTGCCAAGGCTTTGGCCTCAATCCATTTGGTGAAATAGTCTACGGTGACCACCACGTATTCGCATCCGGAGTGACCCCTTTTCAGCTGTCCGATGAGGTCGATAGCCCACATGTCGAAGGGCCAGGCGGCGACGACAATGCTTTGCTCGACTGATGGTAGCCTGGGGATATCTGCAAATTTCGACATACGTCTCATGCCTTAGCATATGCTTTGGCGTCCTCTGCGAGCTTCGGCCAGTAGTACCCAGCCAATAAAATTTTTTGAGCGAGAGTACGATTAGCCGGATGGCCACCGCACACCCCCTCGTGTAGTTCTGCCAGGACTCCGTCAACCTCCTCGGGTAGTACGCACCGTAGTAGGGGTTTAGAGAACGATCTCCGATATAAAATGTTGTCTAAGATGGTCTATCTGGCGGCTCTTTTGACCAGGGCTTTAGCCTCGTTTGGATTATCAGAGAGCTCTCCAGAGCCAATATAAGCCCTCATGATGTCAGTCCAACAAGGGTTAGTGGGTCCGAAATCCATTACCTCAACTCTATCGATAGTGGGTCTCGAAAGATGCTCCACCATGATGGTTGGATTGTTAATTTCGTCGTCGTTAGTTAGCTTGGACAAGTAAACCGCTCGGTGATTGTCCTCTCAAGGAATGTTGGTGAATTTGTAGTATTTGAAGTCGCTCTCCAGTTTTTTGACGAGATCAATATATTTTTGCAAGATTTCACAATGGATGCCGAAAGATCCGGTCACCTGATTGACCACCAACTATGAATCGCAAAATACCTGCACACTTTCGACTTTCATTGCCTTGGCGAGCTCAAGCCCAGCGATGACTGCTTCGGCTTGATTATTTGATGCTGTGAAATGAAATCTTAGAGCCTTCTCGATCTCTTTCGAGGTGCCTGGTTCTAATAGGATGATCCCTGCACCACATCCCTTATGGCTAGCAGCGCCATCGACGTAGAGCTGCCAACAGTGACTTGGCCCCTGGGGCTCGTCCGTTGTGGTTGTCGTTTCGTCGTGGCCATGTTCTGTGTTGGCATGTTGCCCGGCAACCTCGTTGAAACTTGTTTCTACGATAAAGTCGGGCAATGCCTGAGCTTTAATAGCTTTTCGAGGCTCATATCGGATGTCGAATTCAGTGAGCTCGATGGCCCACCGTAGTAAGCGACCTGACAAGTCCGGCTTGTGGAGGACCTGTCGTAGTGATACGTCTCATAAGACTATAATGGTATGCGATGAAAAGTAAGCCCTTAATTTTTGGGCGGCTATGACAACACAGTAAGCTAACTTTTTGATATTAAAATAGCGACTTTCTACTGGGCTGAGAGCCTTAGAAACATTATAAACAGGCTTTTACGAGGTGCCCTCCTCCTTGATAAGTGCTGCGGTGATAGCCCTATCCGAGGCCGCTAAGTACAGAAGCAAAACATCTCCGATCATTGGACTGGTTAACAATGGCGGGCTTGAGAGGTAAGACTTGAGTTCTTTGAAGGCCTGCGAGCACTCCCCTGTCCATGAGAAGGTTTTAATCCCCTTCAGGATTTTGAAGAAGGGTAGGCTTTTCTCGGCATATTTTGAGATAAATCTTCCCAGGGATATTATCCTTCCATTTAGCCTTTGTACTTCCTTGACGATTGTCGGCTCGCTTATGTTTATCAGAGCTTCAATTTTCTCAGGATTTGCTTCGATCCCTCTCTGGCTCACCATGAATCCCAAAAACTTTCCTGCATGGACCCCGAAAGTGCATTTTGCGGGATTTAGTTTCATTGAGTGTTTTCTTACATTTGAGAAGGTTTCGCGTAGGTCCACCAGGTGATCCTTGCGACTTGATTTCATGACCATATCGTCGATATAAGTCTCCATGTCCTTGCCTATCTATGAGCTAAAAACTCGGTTCACCATCCTTTGGTACGTTGAACCTGCGTTCTTGAGGCCAAATGAAATCATTTCATAGTAATAGAGTCTGCCGGCGGCCCTGAAGGCAGTCAGCTCTTTGTCATCGTCTGCAATTTTGACTTGGTGATAGCCTGAATAGGCGTCCAAAAAAAAGAGCGTTCCAAAACCTACGATCCCATCTGCCATTTTATCGATTCGTGGCAGTGCATAAGGATCTTTGAGGCAAGCTTTATTCAAATCAGTAAACTCGACGCACATCCGCCACTTGCCATTATGTTGTTTTTTTTTTACCATCACTACGTTTGCTAACCAAGTGGGGTACTGAAGCTCTTTGATTATGCCCGCTGCTAAGAGTTTTTCGACTTCACCTTTTATCGCGACTTCCTTTTTCTGTAGAGAATTGGCGTGCTCTTTGTTGGATCGGCCTGAAGTTGGCGTCTACGCTTAGGTAGTGTAATGTGACCTCCAACTCTACACCTCTCATATCGGTTACCTCCCAGGCGAAGGCATCCATGTTTTCTTTCAAAAGCTCGACCAGACCCTCCCTTTCTTTCTCGGTTGTTCACGACCCTATCTTTACCTTATGATTGGGGTACCCGTTATTTATGATGACCTCGACCAGTTCGTCTTCGGCCATGAAGTCGGGTTGATCTCGGACTTGCAGTGTTTCGACCTCCACGGTCCCGTGCAGGACTTCTTTTATCGTGGTGATCTGGTTTGTAGCCATATTGAATCCTTCCACTCTGGGTTGTTTGGAATCGGCCCCGTTCTTGGTCATATATTCGAGAAAAAATCCGGGTCGGCTTGTGGCGACCCCAATCTCATCCCCTACGTGGAACTTGACCCTTTGGTGTGCAACAGACGCCACCATTTGAAACTTTTTCATGGCCGGAATCCCCAAAATCATGTTATAGTATGAGGGGAGGTCGATGACTAAGAAAGTGACTACCTCAGTCCGGCAGGGCTCATAGTCACCCAAAGTGATATTGAGGTCGATTGTGCCTTTGACCCGCACTTTATCGTTGGTAAAGCCCTCAAGCACTCCGAGGTAGGGTTTTAATTTGGCCTCTCCAAATCCAATTTGTTTTAAACAGTCGAAATAAATGACGTCGCGGCCAGCCCCGGTGTTAACCATCACTCTGTTGATGCCATGCTTGTCGTTTACCCCGATTTTTGGGAGGAGGGGTATTTCCACAGGGCCGTCGACTGTGGTTAGCTCGCTTTTAGTAAACATGATTCCCTTCTCGTTTTCCCCCAACACTATCTGTTTTTCAAAACCGCGCATATTGATCCGGTGGATCTGTGATTTCTGTTGACTGGTGCTGGGGATGTTTCTGTGGATAACTTGAACCTCTTTTTGATAAACGCGGGGTTGGTGCCTCCGGATGTGGCCGGTGTTTCCCTCGCGTTTATACTTAGTCGCTGGTCCTTCACGGATTAACCTCTCTATTTCCCTCCTCAGAGTGAAACATTCATCAGTAATATGACCGTGATCCTTATGATAGTCACAGTACTTCGATTTATCACGATTGTCGGGATCGCCCTTCATAGGTTTGGGTTTATCGAAGTGTTCGTGGATCTCAAACAGTATCTGGGAAGCTTTCGTGTTGAGCGGTGTGAAGTTATCCTCGCTGAATTTATACGGTCGCTTTGGCTAACAATCATGATTCGCGTCCCTGCCCCTTTCTTTCTTGCGATCGTCCCCCCGGTCTTCTTTCTGAGAATGTTGATCCGGCTTAGGTTTTGTTTTCCCAGAGGACGGTCCTTCGCTTACTCCCATCATTCAGGCCTTTTCTAACATTTCCCTAAGGCCCGCTTTTGAGGGTCGTAGGTTAAATTCTATCTTCCTCGGACCTTTGGTGATCCCGGTGAGGAAACACGTTATGACCGCATCAACGGGGATGTTTCTAGTCTGATCATACACTCGATGAACCGTTCGTAATATTCTTTTCTGGACTCATGTCCTCCCATGCGAACCTCGTACAGATCTTCAATGGTCTTCTTTGGCCAACTCGCCGACTTGAATTCCTTGACGAACTTTTCAGACAGATCTTCCCAGCTCTCAACCGAGCCACGAGGGGGCCCGCCAACCCAGGAAGCAGCCCTGTCATGCATGCTACCGACTAAGGCGATGCACCAGGCGGACTTATTTTGAGTTGCTAATGTAATGCGGCCTTGGAAGGTGGTAAGCCAGTCGTTCAGACAAGAGTTCCCATTGTAATAATTATAACTGGTGTAGCTAACCTTTTCCTTGCTAGTGGGCAATGTTTCGGTGATTCTTTTGGCGAGTGGTAGCAAAATACTTAACCGCTAACTTTAACCGGCTAATGCAGAAAATAAATATTATTCTAACGGATTTATCTATTTGATTAAAAGGCATAGCCGAACTACGATCCAACAGGTTACTTTTACCCCACAGGAAAGACTTGACGAGGAGTGTGTCTTAACCGACCTACCTATCCAATTCAGTTTATATGACATCCACGGGTGTCAACTCCTTATTCTTGCGTTAAGGTCTGAACAACTCTCGCTTAACCCCTTATACTAGGCTTAGTAACCCCCCTTTAGAAAGATAACTCGCCTAACATAGTCCTAACGTCTAGCTAGGTTGTCAATCTAACAATCAAGGCTATGTCTAGTGATTCTAATACCCATATCCCACACCTCGCCGCAAAATACATATCTCGATGTGTGTGTAACAGTGAACAAGGTTGTCAATCTCATTCAAAGCTATTAAAACAATCAAAACAAGTTTTAGAACATGAATTCATCATACAACCGTTTAATTAAGCGCTACACAACTCCCGTCTCATCCCCCTTTGGGATTTTCACCCGTTTTCACATAATTCGGCTACACAACTACTTTAGCTACTCATAATCATACTAACAATGAAGTAATTAAAGGAAATTATACTAAGAACAATAATAAACGAAAGCATAATCATCATAAAAATCAAACCTTGAATGTTGAAGAAATAATCCACCAAAAAGTCGAATCTTTGCTATTGAAACGGAAAATTAATCTAGGAGAAAGTATGTAGAATCAAAGGATTTAATCTATGGAATATGGGGATCAAAGGGTGTTTAAACTACTCAAAAACCGCCCTAAAATCGCCCCTAAGATGCCCAAAGTCGTTCAGGGCTGAACAGATATGATATGGGACCGAAAAAGAGGGTTTTTATACGTTTTTGCCGCATCCCGACCGCGAACGGGCGTCTGAGACAAGGCAAACGCCCGTCTGCCAGAAAAGCCCACACGCTGTATGTAAATTTGCTCCGTAAAGGCTCGTTTGGATCCTGTCTTCAGTAAATCAGCAATAACTTCTTGTGTAGAGCTCCAATTTGAACGATTCAAGATGCGTTGGAAAGCTCGTTCAATTACCTACAACTTTCATGAAGACAACTATTCCTGAAAGTGTCTCCAAGTGTGACCAAAATGCCCCTGAAGTGACTGGTTCAGATTTCGTCAATGATTCTTCACTCTTTTCTCCTCCTTGACCCCAAATCTCGTTCTTTCTCGAGACTCTCTTCCTTATTCTCGACCTTATACATCAATATAAGCCTGAAAACAAAGACACGAACACCAAGGCATAATATACATTGACATAAACGTAACGAAATCCACATAAAACACGAGTTTTTAGGACGAAAACGCCTTTAGTCTCGAAACATGCATATAAGTGAATATCGTTCATATCCTACCCATAATAGCCCAAAATAACCATGAATAACTCGTAAAAGGTGGTAATATCATATAAGAAATACACTACAATTTGACTCCCATCAGCACGCACGTCGATTCCCGAGATCGGGGCGGCTTTCTCAGCAGGCCTCGATCTTTTCAGGTCTGCGAGCTCTTTCTTCATTATCTCCATTTGTTCAGCCAAGAAAGGGTCGAACCTAGGTCACGGCTGGGTTTGTGCGTCAGCTCGGTCTAACCTATGTTACGATTCCGCATGATCCTGCGATTCCTCTTGACAGGCTCTTTTTTCCCGTATAATGGTGCGAGCGTCCTGCGCGTTTCTATGCTCTTGTCTGGGGGGTATCTCTCCTCGGAAAAGGTTGAGATGACTTAAGGCCGGAGCCCTGTCCTTCTCACCCAATCTTTTAAATGCTGATCCCCTTTCTACCGTCTTTCCTTTCTGATTATCGCGACCAGGCGGAACCGAGGTTTGTGAGATTTCTTTCCTCTGTCCTTTGCGACCCGATGAGTGAACACTTTCCTCGACCTCGTTCCCTTGAATCTGACTCTAACGACCTTTGTTTAATGCCGCAGGGGCGATTTCATTTTTGGGAGGATTTGGGGGCCAGATAATCATTGGGGCTTGACCTTTTTCCACCATGCGAGAGTTGGTGAGGTACATTGTTTCGGCATACCTCGCATATTCCTTCATTTCCATGATCTCGGGATCCTCTTGGAAACCTGGCCCTATTTCTGGGGTCGACCTTCGGCTTTGCTGCGACCTGGCCTGCTCCTTGTGAGCCCCATCCAGAGCAGCGATAGCCTCATTTGATTTGGTTTTTTTATTGATGACATTCCGGGCATCGCTAGGGGCTAGGGCCCCTCTCTGCGACCCTTCGCCCTCAGCGGGAAGATTGTCAAGGGTCTCTCCCACAACCTCCCCGCGAGCCCGATACTGCGTGCCCCCTCTCGTAAGGGTTTGTGGTATTAGCTATCCTTTACTTCCTGCCATTGCTGAGTTAGCGAACTGATTTGGCCTGGAGCTCTTTTTGGTTTTCGTGTGGTTCTCGGATCTTTTGGATAGCGAATGAGCCCATAAAAGTGTATGGCTCTTTTTCAGCAGTGCTCTTTATATTGAGGAGGGTTTTTCCGGTAAGTCGGCATAAATGCTATTGAGGTTTTAAAAAAAAAAGGTCACTTTTTGACAGTATTCTTCACCGTGAGAAGAAGACCGAGGCGGTTTGGGGGTTTTTGTGATGGGATTACCTTTTTCTTTCGAGGTGAACGTAGATGAGAAGATACATCCAGACCTTTTAGACCGACGGAGTCGAGACTCCTCCGATCTGCTGTGTGCTAGCACCTTTGGACGATTTTCACACGTGAAACCGCGAACGTGCTATCGCGTGTTCCCGGTAACGCAGCCAACTGATGAGGTTGAAATCATCATCAAGGGTTCAGCGGTGTACGATTGATGGATATCTAGCTTTTATGTAGGTTGTTATATGGATGGTAGCCGGTGAGGTACGACGGCAATGGGAGGAATATGAGAGGTAATTTTCGCAGAGCTTTGGCCTGCTTTCTATTAGAATGTATATATTTCTCAGGTTACACAAGCCTTCCTTTTATATGAGGAGGAAGCTTAGGAGCTAAGTATGGACAGGTGTTACATGACAGCTTTGTCACTAAGTTTACTTAGTAGCTAAGTAAACTCTAAATATCTGGAATGCAAGTGGATAGAATATCTCGGGGGTGACCTCTTAGGATCGCATAGGTCGCCGGCGTTGTTGTCCTGCCTTGCTCTTGCTCCTTGCTGCCTTTCGTCAAGTCTTGTGCGGCCTCTTCAGGACCTTTGTCCGAGGTTGCGGGTCGGCCCCCCTGACCTAGTAGTATTCCAGGCGGGGTTTGACGATCAGCGACCTCGACATGGTCGATAAAGATTGCAACACAGGGTTCGCGGGCCTTTATCTCGTCCGTGGGTCAGATAGGCTATTTCCGGGATCCACAGGTGGCGATATAATTTGTACGTATCAATTATGTAGCAATCTAAGATAATACCTTTCTCCTTCTGATGGATTTGTACCATTTATACGGCCAATCACAACTTTTTGTTTCCAATACATTCAATATTTTTTATTGCACTTCCATATAGAGTTTTTTTATTTGCCTTTTGGTTTGATCGACAATCATTATTGATTAATTTTTCAAGTAGAATTTTAACGTGATTTATTTGTGGATACTTATTGTAAATTTGATTTGATTTTTTTTTTTTTGAAAACAATTGATTTGATTATTAATAATATTCTAGGATTTTTAGCATGTTTATTTATATATTTGTCTTAGTATGTATTCTAATTTCATCTGATGATTAATGCTATTGCATTAAACCTTTATTTGAGTGGGTTTTTTTTGTTTTTTGTTTTTTTTTGTGAATTGATTGATTGATTTTTTTTTTTTTTTTTTTTTTTGGTGCGGATGGATTTAGTGTAATTCCTTTTTGGGGTAAATTTATTTTAATGATTAATTAGGGAGAAAACTTTGGGTTACCGTAATTTTATGTCTGATAAATTATTTTCTTGTAAAAGTAAAGGTGGGAAAAACTGTATCTCATTCCATTAGATAATCCCTTTATATAGGGTCACGGTTACAATGTGAACACAGATTACATTGATGGCAATAAATACTGATTGAACGTTACATAATAACCGAAAGATAATCGTCATTGGCTTTGACGAAGGCATATAATAGTATTTTCCTTCAACACTCCCCCTTGTGCCAAGTCAAAGGCTAAATGGTGCATGGATCGTTGCCTCGTTAAAAACCTTGCCAAGTAACAAAACCCAGTGGGACAAAATAAAACTTGGTCAAAGGGAAAAAGAGCACAACGCACCTTTAATCTTTAAGGATAACATGTGTATTAGACTCCCCCTGAGGTCTATATCTCCCCCTGATCCTTACACCGATCAAGGAAGCTGTGAAAGCCTTCGCATTCCTATATTTTTCACATGTTCCTCAAATATTGCTTTAGGCAGTGACTTGGTAAACAAATCTGCCACATTCTCCTCAGACCTTACTTGACTCACTTGAATCTTGAGGAGAGCTTGTTGTTGCTGGTTATAGAAAAACTTTGGTGATATGTGTTTTGTGTTGTCACCCTTGATATAACCAAGCTTCATCTGTTCGATGCAAGCTGCATTATCTTCATAAATGCAAGTAGGCTCTTCAGTGGTGGAACTTAAACCACTGGTCCCTCGAATATGTGTAATGATGGACCTTAACCATATACACTCACGAACCGCCTCATGTAGAGCAATAATCTCAGAGTGGTTCGAGGAGGTAGCCACAAGACTTTGCTTGGTTGATCTCCAAGATATCGCCGTGTTCCCAATGGTAAATACATAACCGGTTTGGGAACGACCTTTATGTGGGTCGGATAGATACCCAGCGTCTGCAAACCCAACTAATACATTGTTTGGGGTTTCAGAGTAGGGGGTGGCGATTTCATTGTCGACGTTTTCTTTAGGAGTTGTATTTTCATTTACGGTCCCTCTTGTCTTTGTGTAGGGAAAAAATAGGCCCAAGTCAATGGTTCCTTTTAGGTATCGAAATATGTTTTTAATACCATTCCAATGACGCTGCGTTGGCGCGGAGTGAATCTAGCTAACAAGTTCACCGAGAATGCAATATCCGGTCGAGTACATTGAGCTAAATACAATAATGCGCCTATTGCACTTAAGTAGGGAATTTCAGCTCCCAATAGCTCTTCGTCATCTTCCTTTGGACGAAATGGATCTTTCTTTATGTCCAAACTTCGACCGATCATGGGAGTGCTAACAGGGTGCACTTTGTCCATATTAAATCGCCTGAGCATCTTTTGGACATATGCAGACTGGTGGATAAGTATTCCACAAGCTCGGTGTTCTAGTTCAAGGCCTAGACAAAACCGAGTTTTCCCAAGATCTTTCATCTCAAATTCGGATTTCAAATAGCTCGCGGTTTCTCTTATTTCATTAAGAGTACCTATTATGTTCATATCATCGACATATACCGCTACAATTGCAAATCCGAACTTGTTTTCTTTATGAATACGCAGGGGCATAGTTCATCATTCTTATATCCCTTCCCAATCAAGTAGTCACTTAGGCGGGTATACCACATCCGCCCGGATTGTTTTAATCCGTAAAGTGAGCGTTTCAATCTGATTGCAAACGCACTCCGTGGTTTAGAGTCACTTGACTTGGGCAATGAAAGACCATCGGGCACTTTCATGTATATCTCTGAATCAAGATCCCCATAGAGATATGTTGTAACCACATCCATGAGCTGCATTTCCAATCCTTCGGAAACAACTAAACTAACTAGGTAACGGAAAGTTATTACATCCATTACAGGAGAGTATGTCTCCTCATAGTCAATTCCAGGGCGTTGTGAGAAACCTTGCGCCACAAGGCGAGCCTTGTACCTTAGGACTTCATTCTTCTCATTACGCTTTCTGACAAATACCCATTTATGTCCTACAGGCTTTACACTTGGTGGGGTTAGCACTACCGGACCAAATACCTGTCTCTTTGTCGAGAATCTAGTTCTGACTGGATTGCTTCTTTCCATTGAGGCCAATCTGCTCTTTGTTGACATTCTGCAACAGAGCGTGGTTCGACATCATCGTGCTCTATGATTTCTTGAGCAACAGGATATGCAAATATATCATCAATGTGCATGGAAGATCTTTCCATCAACTCGTATGCACTCTCATAATCCATTGAGATTTCTTTGTTCTCTGGAATCAATTCAAACATCGGAGCGTCCTCCAAGATTGATTCATGGACATAACTGTAATCAGAGATAATCTCATGAGAGGATTCTCTACATTGATGATTAATGGGTCGGATTGTGCCTTACTCGCCCTCTTCTTCCTTGGGTGAGTATCAGTCGAACCAAGTGGTCTCCCCCTCTTCCTTTGGGCAGCCACGGCCTCATCCACACCTCCACTAAGTGTGGTCGCAATGCCTTTAGCTACAGCATTGTGCCCCTTTTTGGGGACTTCTAACCTTGCAGGCACGTTTGCAGCTGGTATATGTGATCTTGTCACTTTAGCAATATCAGAGAACGCATCGTGCATCGAATCTGCTACGTTCTGAAGATTAAGTATTCTTTGCACTTCACTTTCACTTTGTGAGGTACGGGGATCAAAATGAGACCGAGTGGGGACAAACCACGACAATTCCTGTCGTTCCCTTAGAAAATCCTTTTTCTTATCTCCCCCTAACGACGGGAAGACAGTCTCATCAAAGTGACAATCCGCAAATCTTGCGGTAAATAGATCGCCTGTCAAAGGTTCCAAATAGCGGATAATAGTTGGGGATTCATATCCAACATAAATACCTAATCGTCTCTGAGGACCCATTTTAGTGCGCTGTGGAGGCGCAATAGGCACATATGCTGCACAACCAAATATGCGTAAGTGTGAAATATCAGGCTCATATCCAGTAACCAACCGGTACGCAGAAAATGGTTGGCTAGCAGTGGGTCTGAAACGAATAAGTAAAGCTGCGTGCAATATTGCATAACCCCAAGCAGATAGAGGCAAGTTGGTGCGCATAACCAATGCCCTCGCCACCATCTGTAGCCTTTTGATGGTGGCTTCTGCGAGACCATTCTGTGTATGCACATGGGGTACAGGATGTTCTACATCAATCCCGATAGACATGCAATAATCATCAAATGCTTTTGATGTGAACTCTCCAGCGTTATCAAGCCTTATAGACTTGATAGGGTGATCGGGGTGGTGAGCCCTTAAACGTATAATCTGTGCTAAGAGTTTTGCAAATGCAGCATTCCTTGTGGACAATAATGCGACATGTGACCAGCGTGTCGAGGCATCCACCAGAACCATAAAATACTTGAATGGCCCGCATTCTGGATGGATAGGTCCACATATATCACCTTGTATTCTTTGTAAGAATGGAATGTTTTGTTTCATGTCTTTAGCATAGGAAGGTCTCGATCCTGTTTTTGCTAAAGAGCGGGCTTTGCAAAATGATTGGTGTGCCTTGGAAATGGTCAATGAGGAAGAGGGATATAACTCATCCGGTGCTTCAGACGACAATGGCCGCTTTGAAACAACACTACTTTGGACACTTTGCATTGTGTCGGATTTTTGTCCCATTTTGTTTTTTCCTCGAAAGAAGGGATGTCCGTGTGAGTTCTTTAAAATACGGATCATCATATCTCGACCAGGGTGTCCCAGGCGATCATGCCAAAGCCTGTATGAGTCAGTGTCCCAAATTTCATTGTTGGTGACAGCATAGGATTCAATAATCCGAATAGTAGTAATATATAATCCATTAGATTGACTCATAAGCTTTTCTAGTATGCGTTTCCTTCCACATTCATTTGTGGTAATATACAAATATTCAGTTCCATTCTCACAGTGAGTTTCCAAATGATAACCGTTGGCACGAATATCTTTGAAACTTAACAAGGTTCGATTGGCTCTAGGTGCATATAGAGCGTTTGTGACTTTTATCGTTGTGCCGTTAGGCATCAAAAATGTGGCATTTCCTCGCCCTTGTATTACTTGTGATGATCCAATCATCGTAGTCACAGATGAATTACATGGAATTAACTCGACAAATAATTGTCTATTCCTTAAGATAGTGTGTGTGGTTCCACTATCGCCTAAGCACTCTATTTCTCCTCGATTCATTCCTACATTTAAATTAGATGAGATTAAAAGTCGAAGACATAACTCATATTCTTTAGAGTTTTTCGATGGAGATGTATTGCTTTACACCTTAATAGTGCTATTTTCGAACCATGTATATACTGGTAAATAAAATCGAATAAAATTCAATACTTCAGAATAAAATCCGAAATTTATTAATAGGCCAACGAAAATCAAAATAAAAGTCTCGTACATCAAAATCCAATTCAACAAACCATTATTCAAATGAACTTTAAGACCAAAATAGTCTAATTAAAAATAAGGCATTCCGCCTTCACAATGTTCTTGGAAAAATAAATAAATAAGCAAAGCAGATCAATCAAAGTCTGGAACATCCATTGATCGAGAAGGGTTCTTGTTGCTATTGAAGTCTGCAATTGTGAGGTTGACATCGGTGTCATTGCCTCCATCTTCCGTATAGTGGGCCTCTTGTTCTCTAGATTCCCTATACCTCTTGTAATTGGCTGCTACTTTGTTACTTGCTCGGCATGTATTATACCAATGCCCAGTAACTCCACACCTATAGCAAGGTTCAGGCCCAACTCTCTCCCTTTTTTCTTGAGGGTTCTTAGGTGCCTTTTGCACCTTAGCCTTAGGATCACCATGGCCACTAGGACCATCACCACCATTTCTGCGCCATACATTAGGGGGACCTCCACGGCCCATACCACGGCCCCTAGGTCCCTTTCCACGTGGTGCATTGTTTCCACGTGGGTAAGGCTCAGCACGTCCAACTCCCTTTTCTTTGGGGTTCTTTCCACCTTTCATCTTGCCATAGTTAACCTCGGGGATTTTCTTTGTCCCAGCAGGTCTGGCATTATTATTCATGAGAACTTGATCATGCCGCTCAACCACTTGCAGCATGTTGATCAATTTGTGAAAGGTCGTAATATTTTTCTTGTCGTACTCCAGCCTATACTGGTTCGCTAGTATAAGTGCTGAAGTAGGAAAAGTGGAAAGAGTCTTCTGGATCATATCATCTTCTGTGAGTTCCTTTCCACAGAATTTGAGACGTGCTCTAAGACGCAACATGTCCTTGTTGAATTGGTCTACCCCTTTGTAGTCAAGCAAGCGGATTTCATTCCACTGAGCAGACAGTTCTGGGAGTAAAGTGTCATGAATGTTCCCAAAACGTCCCTCTAGGGCATCCCACCGTTCTTTGGGTGTTTTCAATCAAGGTACTCCCAGCGTAAGCTAGAGTCAATATGTCGCCTCAAGAACATTAGGGCATTTGCTTTTACTTTAGCAGATGGGTCGCCCTTAGGGTCGGTGGGTGTTTTGATAGTGAGAGTGTAGTCCTTTGCAACAAAGGCCATTTCCACATCCGAAACCCAGCGGTGGTACTCAATTCCTTCCGAGTCCAAGATTTCAAATTGGTCGAGTTGTATCAACCATCTACATAAACAAGAGTGAAGAGCATATTAATTATGTAGTCATAAGACATCCACAATAATTAATTTCCAAGAGTGTGAATTGGATCACGATGCCATGGTACATAACGGTCACTCATTTTTTTCGATGCTTTGTGAAGATACTTTATCATATTGATTGTTTTGTACTTAGTATATAACGCCTATGAAATTTCTTTATCATAGGATGACATATAATCTTATTTATAAGGCAATCAACATATAATTATTATGCTCAATTTGAAATTTCGGGCAAACATAGCACATAACATTTTTCATAGCAACATGCATATACATATCAAATTATAATAATAAAACAAACAAGGAAACGTAATTTGCTACACCACTCAATTAATGCGGCAGCAACGTAATTGCATTATTATTATTATTATTATTTTTTTTTTTTTTTTTAATGCACAGGAGTAAGCAGGTAAACAAATATCTCATTAAACCCTAATTCTTTGTTGCAGCCGCCGCTTTATCAATATATTTTTTTATTTATTTATTTATTTATTTTTTTTTTTTTTGGGAACAGTAAATAAAAAAAAAATAATAAACACAAACCTAATAAGCAGTCATACTTCTAAAGCTTCCCGTGGCAATTTGTGAGACGTAATTGTTGGGTTTTTTTTTCTTTTTCTAAAATTTGTTTTATTTTATTTTTACAGGTCCTTAAAAATAAAAAATAAAAATAAAAACCCTAATACGTAATGACCATGGAAGCTGCTGCACAATAATAATGGATATGAGGCATAAATAATAATCCATCTACAGGAACTCACGTCGATTGATTGTATAATTATACGGAAACAATACACAAGATATGTTGATCAATATATGCGACTTAACAAATAGGCATGAATATCAGGATACCTACCAGATGAAAGACATGACTTTAAACTTTAATTGATTATTAATCCCTATAGTGAGTACCGATAATAAAGTAAAATAAAATCAGGATCGGGTAGAGTTTTTGTGCATACCGTTCACTGGAGAATTGATAGATCTGTTCACCAAAGGGATATCGCCGTTGATGGATAAAGTCGCGGCGGGCTGGGCGGTGGCGGCAGCAGGGCTGGGCGGCGGCGGCGGCTCAATTAGGTTTTTTTTTTTCTCCGAGCTACGTGCGATAACGTGTAAAAGTAAAGGTGGGAAAAACTGTATCTCATTCCATTAGATAATCCCTTTATATAGGGTCACGGTTACAATGTGAACACAGATTACATTGATGGCAATAAATACTGATTGAACGTTACATAATAACCGAAAGATAATCGTCATTGGCTTTGACGAAGGCATATAATAGTATTTTCCTTCAACATTTCTATGATTTTTTATGCTATTACAATTTTTTTATTGAATTGTTTTTTAAAAGGTTTCTATCTATGGTTAACGTGATTATTTTTTCTTTGAAAATGTTTCTGTGGTTAACGTGATTATCTTTTCTAATCAATAGATTGTGTTTGAAAAATAAGATTTGTACGCAAAAAAAAAAAATTTAAGATTTTCTAAGATTTTTTTATGCTATTACATTAATCCTTTTTTTGATTTGATTGAATGAAAAAAAAAATAAAATAAATTCTAACGTGCATTTTTGGGATTTTTGGGATAACTTAATTTTTATTTTTAATAAATAATTATTAAATTTATTTAAATTATTAATTACAGAGAAACACTTTTTTTTTGGGAGAAACACATTATGTTTTTTTTTTTTTTTTGAAAACAATTGATTTGATTATTAATACTAGTATTCTAGGATTTTTAGCATGTTTATTTATTGGTTTTAGTATGTATTCTAATTTCATCTGATGATTAATGCTATTGCATTAATCCTTTAATTGAGTGGTTTTTTTTTTGTTTTGTTTTTTTTTTTTTTGTGCGGATGGATTTAGTGTAATTCCTTTTGGTGGTAAATTTATTTAAATGATTAATTAGGGAGAAAAACTTTTGGGTTACCGTAATTTTATATCTAATAAATTATTTCTATGATTGTTATGCTATTACATTTTTTTTTATTGAATTGTTTTTCTGAAAAAGGTTTCTATCTATGGTTAACGTGATTAGTTTTTCTTTGAAAATGTTTCTATGGTTACGTGATTATCTTATCTTTTCTAATCAATAGATTGTGTTTGAAAAATAAGATTTGTATGCAAAAAAAAAAAAATAATATATATTTTCTAAAATTTCTTTACGCTATTACATTAATCCTGTTTTCGATTTTATTGAATGGGAAAAAAAAAATATAACGTGCATTTTTGGGATTTTTGGGTTAACATAAATTTTTTTAATAATTAATTATTAAATTTATTTAAATTATTAATGCGAGAGAAACACTTTTTTGAGAGAAACATTTTGGGTGAAACAAATTCACACTTTTATTATAGTAGAGATAGAGATTTGTTCATCTTCTGCTAGAATTTCTTCACGATTATTAGTTTGGTTAATTATTTATGCAGGGTAATTGATAAAACTAATCAATCGATTGTCAATTGAAACGATAAGTCCGTAATTGCTTATTATTTTTAATAAAGTGACGAGTGGTATGATTGTACTTGTTCGCAGCTAGGTAATCCGCTACCACGAAGATGAATAATCTGGATTAAAATTAACCCGCGTGTGTGTTAATATTCAGAATCGGGTCTCTCAAATATTAATGCTACCGGAACACCAAACTCTTAATTATGACCGTGTCTAGGAGTGTTTTTCGATTAGAGTATAGTTAAATACAGTGTCTTAATTATCAAATTTAGGAGAGGCTGGTTACTTGGCGCATGTCGGTAATTATAATTGGTTTATTGATAAATTAATGATTATTTTTGCATCTATGATCAGTCGAGTAAATCGAGGTGGAAATAATCAACTTTAGCTGGAGCCTTCCTATTATTGATTTTCGTCACTGCTTGATATCACACTTTCTCGATTATTAGAATTGTTTATTGAAGCAACACAGACGTGGATTTTCTAAATTGAATATGAACATACGTATAGCAATTTCAGATTACAATAATCACTACAAAAGTTTGAGTTCAAGAAATGGCTGAAGAATTCGCATTGAAGCATCTTCAAAGCATCGCAAAGAGGCCTCGGATTGTCTCTCTGATTTCCACCGAGATTCAAAACCTGGAAAAGGTATGGCTATTCTATTTTTCACTTCTAATATGACTGTTCATATGCTTTCTGGTAATTCTAGCCTCAGGATTTTCTGTTTATTTGCGAATTTGCACTGATAGTTCATTTGATTTTCTGAATGTTTTTCATTTCATTCGTATTCGATTATCGATTATATAATCGTTACATTCATAGTCTTTTCAAGCCCAACGAAAGCTTTTGTAGTGATTATTGTAATCTGAAATTGCTATAGGTAAGTTTCAATGTCAATCTAATTTCATGACATTATTTGTGGTTCGTATCTCCTCAACACGATCACCAGTAGCGGAGCCAGAAAGTTTTTTCAGCGGGGTCCGTAAATATTTAACAAACAAAATAAATTTTTTTCACGGGGTCCGAAATATTTTCTATAGGTAAAATATAGAGTATTTTTATTTTTAGCGGGGTCCGTGGACCCCCCTTAAATACACGTAGATCTGCCAATGACGACCACTAACATCACCCTTCATGGCGGCAGAGGCGGCCCCATAATTGTCATTTTCTTCAGCTTTTGCAACCACCGTCATGGCTTCTGGGATGTTGTTTAAGTGCCAGTGTGCCACAAAAGCGCAAGTACAAAAAGCGCAACACTTATCATCACCCATGATTTCTTCTATACTTGCAAGTTTTAAAGTAAGGAGTTTTGCATTGAAGAAAAATCTTACCATTTGTATTAAATGAAATCTAAATCTCATCTGATATTCATAAAATTGTCAACGTTTAATCTTCCCCCAATCCAAAAAGATAGTTAATTAAATCATGTTTATCTTATTATCTATCACGTACGTCGTTTGGCTAGTATTTCTTTTGAGGAGGGTGATGTACATGGACTTCAGGGCCGGCTCTATTATTTTTTGGGTCTACGGCTAAGTCGTCGAATTAGTTTTTTTAGTTTAAAATTTCATACTTATCGATCAAAATAACCACATGATAGGAGGGTGGTCAGCTACAAATGGATATTCAAGAAAAAGGAAGGAACGGCATCTCTTGAGGATATAAGAAATAAGGCACATTTGGTATCTAGGGGGTTCAGTCAGAAAGAGGGGGTAGACTATGAAGAGATATTTTCTCCAGTGGTCAGACATACTTCCATCAGGGTGCTGTTAGCAATAGTGGCACATCAGAATCTTGAACTTGAGCAATTGGATGTGAAGACAACCTTTCTACATGGAGATGTAGATAAGAAAATTTATATGACTCAGCTAGCGGGTTTCCAAGTTCCTGGCAAGGAAGAATATGTTTGCAAGTTGAAGAAGTCCTTGTATGGACTTAAGCTGGCCCCAAGACAGGTGTATAAGAAGTTTGACAGCTATATGATTCAGCAGGGTTATAGCAGGAGTTCATATGATTGTTGTGTGTATCACAACAAGTTGAAGGATGGTTCAATCATCTATCTGGTGCTCTATGTATGTTGATGATATGTTGGTAGCTGCTGCAAACAAGTCTGACATTCAAGATCTGAAGAATCTGCCTAAGGCTGAATTTGAGATGTAGGATTTGGGGAATGCAAAGAAAATTCTGGGCATGGAGATCTATAGAGATAGGAAGCAGGGGAAGTTATTCTTGTCTCAACAGGGGTATATGAAAAGATTTTATCCAAGTTTGGCATGTCAGCAGTCAAACCTATAGATACTCCAATGGCACCAAATCTACATATGTCTGCTGTGTTTGCTCCACAGTTTGCTGAAGAGGAAGAATACATGTCAAGAGTTTCATATGCTAGTGCAGTGGGCAGTCTAATGTATGCCATGGTCTGTATTAGGTCTGATTTGGCTCAGGCAGTCAGTGTTGTCAGTAGGTTTATGGCTAAACCTAGAAAGAAACACTGGAAAGTAGTGAAAAGCATATTCAGGTACCTTAGGGGTACATCAGACATTGGACTCATTTATGGAGGTGGTACTCAATGTTTTGTCACAAGGTACCGTGATTCTGATTATGCTGCTGATGTGGACAACATGAGATCAATGTCTGGGTATGTGTTTACTTTAGGTGGTTCTGTGGTAAGTTGTAAGGCAACTTTACAGGGTACAGTGACATTATCTACTACTGAAGCAGAATACATAGCACTGACAGAAGCAGCAAAGGAAGCATTTTGGTTAAAAGGGCTAGTAATTGATCTAAGGCTGCATCAAGACCAAGCCAAGGTGTATTGTGACAGTCTTAGTGCAATATGTTTGGCTAAGGATCATGTTCATCATGAAAGAACCAAACACATTGATGTTAGGTATCATTTTCTGAGAAATGAGAGAAGGGTTAAAGTGGAGAAGATCAGCACTGATGTGAATCCTGCTGATATGTTCACTAAACCGGTTCCAAAGGGCATGTTTCAGTTGTGTCTGGACTTGCTAAATATGCAAAGCTGTTAATTTGAATCTGGGAATACTCAGCAGGTGATGGGGATCTACTGAGGTGTTCAAATCTGAAGACAAAGAGGATTTCTGGCTTATGGTTGTGCATCTGGTCAATTTGCATGAAGTTGAAGTCAAGGTGGAGATTTGTAATGGTGACTTAAACTTATTCTACTGAGGTCTGGATGGAAACATGTTCTGGTCAACAATGTATGAAGCATCTGCTGAAATCTGTTGTTCAGTTGGGGCAGGATCAGCAGAGTTGATCAACCTGCTGATGACAAGTCTACTAAAGACAAGTCTGTTGATGCCTGGCAGACTTGTAAAACACATTTGCTGCATGTTTATTCGAGTTACTTCGGGGTATTTCAGTCATTTACTGGGTTGGCTATTAAGTCGGTTAGGGTTGGATTCCAAAGGCTATAAATACCATCTGTATTAATTGTAACTCAGGATAACTTTCTGTTGATAATAAAATATCTTCGTTTGTCTGTGGAGTAGTCGGCACATTATCGGAAACCACGTTAAATCTGTCTTCTTTTGGTTTCTATGTTTGTTTACTTGTTTATCTTTTATCTTTACTCACAATCACCATCACTTCTTGATCGATCCGTCATAACACAGTGTGATACTTCGAGTACCTTTGTTTAGTGGATGACATTTTGGTTTGATCTCATAAATTTGGCTGCATCATTGGCTTTTGAGTAGGTTTTTTGACGGATTCTCATATTTCTATAGTCGTTCCAAGAAACATGAATTTGTCACTCATTTCTGGCATCATAGAATTCCAAAGCCAAAAGACACGATCATGAAATCTTCTTTAGCCCACGCAATAAATTTAGGATCATCCGTAGATGGACCAAAGACCCTATCAAGAATATTGATAAATATCTCTGGATGATTGCTATGAAAAGCCTTATATTAAATACAAAGGCAAACAGAGGAAAATTGTGACAATATTTGACAGACCAAACAGTCGAAAAACGAATACAGAAAGTAAAGGCTAGAAGAATCTGAAGATCAATTGAGCTATACTCTATACTATTTCTGACACTGAGAAAACCATGATTATTTCTGTCTATCTTTGATTTTGAGTGGGGGAGTTTCGGAGTGTAATGTCCTACATCGGTAAAGTAAAGTCCAGCTCACCCCCATATAAGTGCGAGACATAAATGTTTTGTCAACTCGGGTTAGCCCTTTTAGACCAAGAGAGGACAGCGGTCTAAGTAGTTCTCTGGATCATTTATGACTCATTTAACGCTACCAGGCCCGGGGTCTGGGGGAGTTACATAATGGTATTCAGAGCCGACTGTCATACGGAATTAAGTGCCACACCGTAAAATGCGGTGAGGGCCACCTCTAGAATCCTATGGTAGGGACGAACTGGGACAAGTCCACTGGGACAAATCTTGGCCGTCCTGGCGAGGACGCCAGTCCCTTATCAGGGGGGAGAATGTAATGTCCCAAATCGGTAAAGTAAAGTCCATCTCACCCCCATATAAGTGTGAAGGTTTTGTCAACTCAGGTTAGCCCTTTTTAAACCAAGCTAGGACGGCGGTCTAAATAGTTGACCGGACCATTTATGATTCATTTAACGCTACCAGACCCGGGGTCTGAGGACGTTACACGGAGCTTCGGAAACGTACTTGGAAATAACTTCAAGTAGAAAAGGAACCTTCAGTCCAGCATTTGACTTTTAGACATTTATTAAGAGGAAGATTTGCATCGTATCTTTATTTGGTTTTTTAGTGGTAAACACAGTGGTGGAATTAACGGGATCATCTCCAGATTGTGTGTCTATCCTATATCGACGTTAATTGTTTTACATGATTTTGCGACGTCTTGTGATGATTTACGACTCTCTCCCCCGTCGTACACCGTTGCAATGCGTTGATTTTACGATGTTTTTGCTACGATTTGCGAGGCGCGTGATCTAAAATGACACTGTTTTGGCTTGGAAAATGCAAATTGGACAGGTGATTCGGTCCCGTCAGGGGTAGGGGTACTGGAATAGTCTTGTTCTGTTATACTAGATCCATTATCATCTTCCTGTGTGAGAATAACTAGCTAGAAGGACATGATTATTCTTTTTTAGGTCCTTTGATTAAATAAGCTTATTTCAACTTTTCTTTCACCCGGAGAAGCTCGATCCCTTAAGGATCTTCAATCCCGTTAAACCCCCAATTAAATCTCTTAAACCTGTAAACCCCTTAAACACCCCATTAAAATTCACCTTAAACAGATACTTCTAAATTGTTGTTTTTCTTGAAAAGCTTATCTAAGGAAAAAAAAAAAGAGTTTCAAATACGCTTGTACATGTAATCTCCTTTTTATTTATTTTATTTTAAATGTTTTATTCGGTTGTAATAGTAAACTCTTCAGCTATTCGTTTTTCGCTTCTGTTTGTCTAATGTTTACTAGAATGGTTATTTGAGTAACGTTTTCTTTTAATGCAAGAAAGAGAATTCTTGAAGTTTAACTATGCCATGCCTTCATTTTGGGTTTTTGTACCGGCTTAATGTTCAATTCCTTTCTAGGTCATAGGAATTTTTGGGTTTCAGCCTCGATGATAATATGGAACGTCCATCTTTTCTTGGGAAGTTATTGTGTGGTGTCTCCACACGGTGTGGCCATACAGACCACACAGTTTTATTATGTATTTAAACTGTGTGGTTCTGATCGTTTCACCCGTTACTTCACCTCAAATTTCCTCGCCACACAATAACTTCCCCTTTTCTTGGTGTTACTTATTTATTCCTGTATGCTAAATTCTTGGGTTTGAGATTCTATCACATACCAAGCCTACTGCATGTACCAACCCTAAAACAACGTTGTTTTTCTTTTATGAACACTAAAACAACGTTGTTTGGTGTTAAAACACCTAAACACTATATATCCACAGCACCAAGCCACGTCATCATGTTAGCTTTTGGTCATTATTTTTAAATCCTTCTTTATTCCGTAGGAAGTGGGAGTAAAACAGAAGAAAAGGAAGCACTTAGTTTTCGGTTTAAAGTTCTGACAAAATGTTTCTTTGTTTTTTTTTTTTTTTTCCTTGTCTCCGGTAAAAGAAATAAATCTGCAATAGCTCACTTGGAGAAGTTGGAAAGGTTTGTTATATTTCAAGAAAGTTAATCTAGTAAATATGACGAAAAAACACGTGCATGCGTGCGTGTGTTTTCATATTGATAGGGCATAATAACTTTGATTAGTATGGCATTGAGTTGTGAACATTGTTCTATAATGCCGCAGGGAGATCAAAGCAATCAAAATGAAGCAGCTAATTAGCTTAATCCATGCCAGGTTTTTCCTTAGTCTCTGTGCGGTTCTTTCTAATTATCGGTTTACTTATAATAATGATTGTTTTGCAGTCTAGGTGGTTACGAATGTGGTTAGGAGATTCTCATTTCATTCTTTTTTTTCTAGTTATCGATTCATTTATAATGATGATTGTTTGCAGTCTTATGTATGTAGCAGTTTGAAAAGAAGAAGTTAGCAAATGCTAATCTCCATTGAAGGAGATGAAGAGAAGTTTGCAGAGAAAGTTTTTGTATTCTTCTCAATAATCCATTCAACCACAGTACACACATACATATATCCTTACACATATAAATCTATGAAACAGAATTTTGGAAAACCAATAACAAAGTGACAAGTGTACCCACTAATCTTCTTACACCTATAAGCACCAATTGTCCTTTATTATTTTCAGCCCCTCTCAAACGAAGATGTGAATCAACCACATTGAGTTTGTCCGTGAACTTGTTGAACACAGTAATGGACAGAGGTTTAGTAAATATGTCTGCATCCTGTTCACCTGAAGGAATGTAGCAAACTTTGATCTTCTTTTCAAGCACCATATTTCTTATGAAGTGGACATCAATTTTAATATATTTAGTTCTAGCATGGTACACTGGATTTTGAACCAAACTTGTTGCCCCTGTATTATCACACCACAGAATTGGTACAGCAGGGAGCCTGAACTTCATTTCTTGTAGAAACTGAACAATCCACTGAATTTCTGCTCCTAGGTTGGACAGGGCTATATACTCAGATTCACAACTTGACCTTGCCACCACAGACTACTTTTTAGAACTCCAAGTGATTAAGGAGTTCCCAAGATAAACACAATACCCCCCCGGTAGACTTCCTATCAGTGGGACAAGCAGCCCAATTTGCATCAGTGAAACCATGTAAATGCAGTTTCAGGTCACTGCTGGGAACAAAATGTAGACCATGTGTCAGAGTGCCTTGCACAAACCTGAGTAGTCTTTTTAGGGCATGCCAATGACTGGTGTAAGGTGTTAGATGTAATATCCTCGGATCAATCATAGATTGACCCAATTACGCAGCAGAATATATCAGATCTAGATCTAAACGAAACAAAGAACATAAATTAAATATCTAACTACAAGGGGGTTTGGATTTTACCTTTTATGGTGCTTAACTCCAAGAACAAAGTAGTATCCACGCAAGTTGAGAAGCCACAGCCTTCCAACGTGTGTCTCCCAGCAACACCAGGTGGATGGTGTTTCCCGCCGCCGGACCTCCTTGATATGCTACCGGAATAATCCCGAAGATTATCCCAACTCGAAACCCTAGAAAAATAGCCGAAAATTCCAAGCTATTTTTCTTCCAAATATGGCGTGTTTATGTGTGTGATTAAAGGCTTGGGAGAACTCTCTTTATATAGATGAGTAAAACTTAAGCCCCAAGGATTAAATAATTAACACAAAATCAATTATAATAATCCTTTTCCTAAAAAGATATATCTAGAATATTCCAAAATAATAAGGATATATAAAAGATATTCGTTTCCTTAAATTATTTAACACATAAATAATTTAATCACATGTCTCATTATTTATTGAGAAAACAAATTTCCCAACAAATAATAAACAAATATGCGCCCCACCCTAAAATAATTAGGTCACACGCATATTACATTTATTTGGGCCGAGTCCATGAAAAAATTCTTTCATTTATATAATCATCTAGTCCAACTAAACAATTAATCCACATATCAAATTAAATAACCCAATGCACTATTCAATTATAATTGAGGTGAAACGACGAGAAAACTAATTATGCTATTTTGGGAGCCACGTCGGGGACCATGGACCCATATTCAGTAGCTACAATAAATTAAATGAAATTATTCGTCAGACAGAATAATTATATCCAACCTATTAATTCCGGACCACTATAAACCCGAAACTGAACTCTATCGAATATAGATAACTTACACTCAATTTATGAGTCGAAAACGTCCACTGATATAATCATTACATACGGATAAATTCTCCATAGACTGTTCACTTCGATTCGGGATATTTCCGTAAACCCTTCTCGAAACATATTATCCTTATTTACCATTAACCCCCTAGTGATCAATTAGTTCATAACCAATATAATATGAACTCGGCCGATCGATCAGTTTCTAGGGTTAACAAATAAGGGAAATGTCGGTCTACTTCCCGAGGGAAAGAATTGATTCCATATCTATTATAACACAGACTACTCACTCATTCTAGAATAGAGCCAACGAGAAGTGTTGGACCACATACTACGAAGTGATCCTTACTAACACATAAAACCCTACCCAGTCTAAGCAGTCGTCTGTGATCACCTCAGGATTGAGATTAATCCATATATGATCATCTTGTGATTCGATAAGACTTTTCGATTACGGAATTATGTCGAGAACTCAAATCAAATCGGTCCAGCCTTATATGATTATCATCATATATAAATGCCCCACTAGATACCATATTACCGACAGTCCGGATAAGACTGTCACACCTAAAGTGTTCTGGGCGCATTATTAGCAAATTAATCTAGAGACCCGTACTCAGATTAATAAACACTACGGACTAAGGTAATTTTAAGTATATTTCACAAACTCAATCCTCGTGTGTATATTCATACACTGAGTTATGTGATTACATAATCAATATACTTAGGGTTTTCTGTAGTGTATTAATATTGGCAATAAATGCGAATAAATAAGATGAAATAAATTCTGTCATTTATTTAAATAAAACAATTACAAGTTGTCTTTCGGGCATAAAACCTAACAATCTCCCACTTGCACGAAAGGCAAGTGGATTAATTGTTTTAAAGCACACCCTATATCTATATTACAGCAGTACAACTCCCACTTTCTCTAAAGCAAATAAGTCATGTCCCTAATACCAATAATTTCCATGTGCCGGTTGAAGACTTCTAACGGCAATGTCTTGGTGAAAGGATCAACAGGGTTGTCAGCAAAGGCGATTTTCTTGACGGAAATGCCTCCTCTTTGGACTATCTCTCTGATTAAATGGTACTTCCGCACGATATGCTTCGACTTGCGTGACACAAGGTTCCTTCGAATTTGATACAGCCCCATTGTTGTCACAATACAGAGTGATTGGATCGTTGTGATTAGGAGAGACCCCTAAACCACTCAGGAACTTTCTGAGCCAAACTGTTTCCTTAGCTGCCTCAGAGGCCACTGTATTCAGCTTCCATAGTAGAATCAGCCGTGCTGGATTGCTTGACGCTTCTCCAAATGACTGCACCACCACCAATGGTAAACACTGAGCCTGAGGTAGATTTGAAATCATCTCGATCTGACTGGAATTCAGAGTCAGTGTACCCCTGTACATCCAGGTCTGCACCCGAATATACCAGCATATCATTCCTCGTCCTCTTCAAGTACTTTAAGAGGTTCTTTACTGCAATCCAATGCTCATTGCCTGGATTCGACTGATAACGACTGACCAGACCAATGCCATAACAGATGTCAGGTCTAGTGCACAGTATAGCGTACATAAGACTACCTACTGCCGAAGCATAAGGCACTCTTTCCATAGCCTCTGTTTCCTGAGGAGTCTGAGGACTTTGAGTCTTAGAGAGATGGACGCCGTGACGAGTTGGTAGGTAACCCTTCTTTGCGTCCGTCATGCTATATCTAGCCATCACCTTATCAATGTAAGTGGCTTGTGAAAGAGCTAACATCATGTTCTTACGATCCCTTATTAATTGGATCCCAAGAACATAATTCGCCTCTCCCAAATCTTTCATTTGGAATTGGCTGGCTGATTGCGGTCTGATCAGGTTATAAATTTATTTTACTTGACCACCAAATTCTAGCAATAGCACTAGGTACATCATAGCATAGCGATGGTGAATCAAGGTCGATCCCTCAGGGAATCAAAATGTGGACCCTAGGTTTAAATAATTAACTCACCTAATTCGTCATTGAACAATGAAGAGAGTTTGAGAATGTGTTAACACAAGAGTAAACTTCAACTTGTTTATTCATGTTGAAAGAATGAGTATAAATAGATACAAGAGAGGATCCTTACAAGAGAGGATCCTAGCTAGTAAAGTAAAAGTAACTAGAGCCGGCTACAATAAATGCTAGAGTCGGCTATGTCTATGCTATTACATAATAGGACAAAGGGTAGTTACTTTATGACTATTAGGACATATTAATTGTTTATTCAATGCAATTAATATGTCCTCTTGATAAAAAGTAACACGTTACATTGTAACATGTTATGAGTGTAATAATAATGTAATATTAGCCATAGTATTTCCACACCCCCCCTCAAACTGGGTTGTATATGTTTATACAGCCAAGTTTGCTACTCAGTCTGCTGAACATAAGTGGTGGTATGGCCTTGGTGAGAATATCAGCATTCTGATCTGCTGAGGGAACATACTGGAGTTGAATAATCTTGGCATCAATCTTCTCCTTTAGGAAGTGTCTGTCAATGTCCATATGTTTGGTTTTATCATGATGGACTGGATCCTCTGCCATGCATATGGCTGAATTATTGTCACAGCAGAGTGCTGAAGCTCAGTGAGTACCCTTTTTAGCCACAGAGCTTCACAAATGCCAAGTACAAGTGCCCTGATTTCAGCTTCAGCACTGCTCCTTGACACAGTAGGCTGTTTTTTGCTTCTCCAAGTAACTAGGTTTCCCCATACATATGAGAAATAGCCTGTGGTAGATCTTCTGTCAATGTGACATCCAGCCCAATCAGCATCAGTGTAGACCTTGATTGATCTATCAGGAGACTTGGTGAAATGTAAGCCCTGGCCAGGAGTGGACTTCAGGTACCTCAGTATCCTGTTCACAGCATCCCAATGTTGCTTAGTAGGGCAATGCATGAACTGGCTAACCAGACTGACGCCATATGCAATATCAGTTCTTGTATGGGACAGATAAATGAGTTTCCCTACAAGTCTTTGATATTGATCCTTCCTGACAGCAATGTCACCATGCAGCAGGGTATTACTGGGGTCTACTGGGGATACAGCAGGTTTGCATCCCAGCATGCCAGTTTCCTTCAGCAGGTCCAGCACATACTTCCTCTGTGAAACAGATATACCCTGGCTGTTCCTAGCTATTTCCATACCCAGAAAGTACTTGAGGTAGCCCAAATCTTTAACTTGAAATACTTTTGCCAGCAGGGTCTTCAAGTGTTGGATCTCAGCAGGGTCATCACCACATAGACAATAAGAATGGACCTTTTCTGGTTTGTTGTTTTGATAAACATTGTGTGATCTGAGTTGCATTGATGGTATCCAGCAGCTTTAACCACAGTAATGAGTTTGCCAAACCAGGCTCTGGGGGACTGCTTTAGGCCATATAGAGATTTCCTCAATTTGCAAACTTTCCCTTGAGTGTGAGTGTTGGAAAAACCAGGAGGCACATTCATATAGACTTCCTCAGTAAGGTCACCAATTAGGAAAGCATTCTTGATATCCAATTGGTGTAGAGGCCAGTCAAGTTGGACAGCAATTGAGATCAGTACCCTGATAGTGTTTAGTTTTGCCACAGGTGCAAAGGTTTCCTTGTAGTCAAGGCCATATGTTTGAGTGAATCCCCTTGCAACCGGTCTAGCTTTGTATTTGTCAATAGTACCATCAGCATTGTACTTGATAGTGAACAGCCATTTGCAGCTGACTGTCTTCTTTCCATGTGGGAGAGTGGTGAGATCCCAAGTATGGTTGTCAAGGAGAGCAGTCATTTCAGTTTTGACAGCTGCCTTCCACTTATCATGTTGGAGAGCTTCCTGTATATTCTTAGGAATAGAGTGAGAATCCAAGTCCTGTGTAAACATGGCAAAACCAGGTGATAACTGATCATAGGAAAGATAATTATGAATAGAGTGATCAGTAGTGCAAGATCTCTTTCCCTTCCTGATAGCAATAGGTCTGTCATCAACGTCAGCAGGCTGCTGAGAGTCAGTGGGGTGCTGAGGTTCAGTCTGCTGTGACTCAGTAGGTTGCTGAGTGTTAGTAGTCTCTGGTTCAGGAGGCTCTGGGTCAGTAGACTCTGGTTCAGGAGGTTGCTGAGGATCAGTAGGATGCTGAGAGTCAGTGAGGTGCTGAGGTTCAAGAGTTTGCTGAGGGAAAGGATTTAGGTCAAGTTCAATCAGGTTTCCATCAGTGACTGCCTCAGTGGACTTGCTGTAGTAGGGAGTCCTTTCAAAGAATTTTACATCCATAGAATTGTAAAATCTCTTTTCAGAAGAAGAGTAACACTTGTAACCTTTCCTGTCCTTTGCATATCCTAGGAAAATGCACTTGTGAGCTTTGGGATCAAGTTTGCTTCTGTGTTGGGCATGGATATAAACAAATACAGTACAACCAAAGATTTTTGGTGGTAATTGGGAAATAAGATGAGGGCAGGAGTGTGTGGTCGGGAGGGTTTGGATAGGAGTTTTGAAGCCTAACACTCTGCTGGGAAGTCTGTTGATTAAGTATGTGGCGGTTAATATAGCTTCACCCCACATATACTTTGGGACATGGGTAGTGAACATGATTGATCGAGCCATCTCCAGTAGGTGCCTGTTATTTCTCTCAGCAACCCCATTTTGTTGAGGTGTTTCCACACAACTGCTGATATGGACAATCCCCTTATTTATCAAGAAATTACTAAGGTTAGACTCATAGTATTCAAGAGCATTATCAGTCTTTAAGATCTTGATCTTAGTGTCAAATTGAGTAGAGATCATGTTGTAGAATTCCTGAAAAACTGGTCCAACTTCAGATTTATCCTTCATTAAAAACAGCCATGTGTTCCTGGTATGATCATCAATGAAAGTGACAAACCACCTTTTTCCTGTTATACTTTTTACCCTTGAAGGTCCCCATACATCACTATGAATTAAAGTGAAAGGCGTGGAAGGCAAATAAGGTAGTTTGGCATACACAGATTTGGTAAGTTTGGCAAATTGACAAATATCACATTGAAGATCATTGACATTACATCCTTTAAATAATTCAGGAATTACAGACTTCAAATAACCAAAACTTGGATGTCCTAGTCTATAATGCCATAACATGATATTATCTAAGGTTTGAGTGCATGCTGCTGAGGCAGATTCAGTCTTTAGTCTTCTGTCTTCAGCAGGGTCGACCACATACAATCCTAAGCAGGGTTTAGCCCTCCCAATCACTTCCTGTGAAGAAGAGTCCTGGAAAGTGCACTGATTCTTATTAAAAACAACAGTCCAATTTAAATCTTTTGCAAGTCTACTGACAGATATGAGATTGCAGTCTAATTTTGGAACAAATAGGACATATCTTATTAGTGAGTTTAACATTTCCAAAACCTTTTGCACGAGAGATAGATCCATCAGCAGTCTTAACATTGTGAATTTGTTGACATGGCATAAGGTGAGTTATGAGGTTTTTATTACCAGTCATATGGGAGGAGGCCCCAGAATCAACAATCCATGTTTCATTACTAATAGAAGAGTAGAATTTACCTACACTAGCCTGAGTAGCCGTGTCAGTAGAGGTACTACCTTCTTTTTGTTGAGTGAGGAAAGCTTTGAATGCAGCAAACTGAGCATTCAACTTGTTGTCATTCTCCTCTTCATGGACATGCCTGCCCTGACTTTCCCTGGTAGGTTTGAGGATTTAGGCATGCCATGTAGCTTCCAACAAGTGTCCTTGGTGTGATTTGTGCGTTTGCGGTGCTCATAGAACAGCTTTCCGGTTCTATCAGTAGGCTTCCTGACAGTCTCAGTAACCTCAGCAGGCTTCACGATGGTCAGTAGGGTAGCACTCTCGGCGGGGTTGTCGGCAGGGGAGTTCAGCAGCATCACTTTCCTCCTGCTTTCCTCATGTTTGACTTGAGCAAACATGGATTTGAGATTGGGGAGAGGTTTTGTGGCAAGGATTCTTCCCCTAACATCATCAAGAGTAGGATTCAGTCCAGTAAGAAACTTGAATACTCTCTTTTTCTCAATAATGTCCTTATAAAGGGCAGCATCCTTGACATCATTCCAGGGGTGAGTTTCCAACATATCCAGGTGTTGCCATGCCCTAGATAGTTGATTGAAGTATTGAGTTACAGACATATCTCCTTGTCTGCAATTTTGAATCTGAGCTTTAAGTTCATACACTTCGGATGTATTGTCTTTCTTGAAGTAAAGATCCCTGGCATTATCCCAGATCTCCTTTGCAGTATCATACATCATAAAGTTCTCACTAATCTCTTTTGTCATTGATCTTGTGAGAATGGTCATGACTTGATTATTAGTAGTATCCCATGCTTCAAATCTGGTTCATCTTCAGCAGGGGCGGGTTTAGAGCCAGACAGGTATCCCATCTTACCTTGTCCAGAGATGTACATTTTCATAGATCTTGACCACAGTAAGTAGTTGTTGCCATCAAGTCTATGATTTGTGTAAGATGAAGAGTCAGTGACCCCAGTCTGCTGAGGCAGCTGGGACTCGACTGAGGGTGAGGAAGCTTCAGATAATGAAGACATTCTTGATTCAGCAGGGTGCTAAGAATTTGCAGCGGATTCAGGAGTTTAAGGCTCTGCTACCATGAAGAGAGTTTGAGAATGTGTTAACACAAGAGTAAACTTCAACTTGTTTATTCATGTTGAAAGAATGAGTATAAATAGATACAAGAGAGGATCCTTACAAGAGAGGATCCTAGCTAGTAAAGTAAAAGTAACTAGAGCCGGCTACAATAAATGCTAGAGTCGGCTATGTCTATGCTATTACATAATAGGACAAAGGGTAGTTACTTTATGACTATTAGGACATATTAATTGTTTATTCAATGCAATTAATATGTCCTCTTGATAAAAAGTAACACGTTACATTGCAACATGTTATGAGTGTAATAATAATGTAATATTAGCCATAGTATTTCCACAAACAACGGTCTAAGACCAACATAAAAGACAAAATAAAATAAAAAAACTCAAACCCGAAAGACACACACGTAATTAACCTTCCAATTACCCCCGTTATCGTTGGACCAAGACAACTTATATAAGATAACCTAACTCATTAACTGTCACTCTGGCTGTATTCATATTTAATTGGCTACGAGAGTCATCCCCTTAACTTGACTTAGCACCGGTTAGGTTACTAGATCACCGTGGTATTGTTACGCGACTTCACCTTTTGGGTATCCATCTCATATAACTCACACGCTCATTATTCTAAGGATGCCGATATTAAACGTACACCTCGCTTAGGCAACATTCCTATGGTTAGGCGTACTTCCTAAACGATCGCTCAAGCCCTCGTCCTATTAACAATTACTTGGTGAGTCTCTTGTTAACCTACGATTCACGTATGACTAGGTGTCGACAATTCCCTAATGCAAAACTAATCTAGATCTTGCAGAAAGTCCCGAGAGATCGTTCGTGAGCCGAACTAGACGTCTTATATTGGTATTTCCTAATAATACGCTAATGAAAAACTGACGAGCGACGTAGCCGTAGCCATACCTCTTGAGAAAGTAAATTCAACTAGGTTAGACCCACCATAAAGACGTGGCAGATTGAATCGATGAAACTAGGGCTCGGTCGACCGAGTGCAGAGGCTCGGTCGACCGAACGACTCTGTTCGGTCATCCGTACGAACTCAACCCTAATTACATCCTAGCACCAACCTCTCGGCGTTTCCTAATACAGAACAGATTAAACAGCAATTCGTACATCACTTATATAAACTATCATAGATAAACATTAATTAAATCACCTAGAGTCATGGATAAATCTAGATTATGACGTAGGTCATGGGATCCTCATAGACAAGGTGTCACCACCTCCTAACGTCATAGCCGAGAATCACATCATCTAGCTATGTTTTAATTAATTCAAACGATAAGAACATAATTGGAAGAATTAATTACTTGAAAATAAAACATGAAGATTAAGGGCTTACATTGTTGCATCCCTAACTTGCTGAAAAACTCTCAATGTGTAGTTCTCTTTTAATGATTAAATCAATGTATGAATGAATAATAATACTAATGACAATGTGTTTATATAGAGCTCAAAACCGACTTAGAAACCGACTAAGGATCGGATTCCCTAAACCCTAACCGACTTAAGTAATACGCTGGACTGTGCTGTGCTTTAAGTCCACTCGGTCGATCGAATAGCTGGGCTCGGTCGACCGAGCCTTCACTTCTTTTGGGCTTTGTCTTCTATCTTCTGCTGGGCTCTGCATTGTCCTGGATCTTTAATCCCTTCTCCGTAGTCCGTCCATAACGCTCACTGTATTTATCATACAAAAACATAGTTTGTAATACCAAATAATGCAATAAATCTTGAAATGCAGAATAACGAATCGTAACTCGGGGTATATATAAATTAGGCATATTACGACTTATTATCCCTACATTAATGCTCTTTAAAACTACAATCGGGGATAAAGATCATAGAATAACGGGTACAATTTGACCGTCATCAACTACCCCCCACTTAGCCTTTGATCGTCCCGATCAAAGTATCAATAAGTTATTCCCCATATAATCATTTTCCATTGGTCAAATTATACTAACACAAGAAACTCGAATCAACTCATATTGTTTATGCTCATAAGATATCCGTTATTCATTACTCACTATGAATCGAGGTGATGTGTGCATGTGCATTAGTTGTATATGAATGTAGCAAGATTAGAGTTTATGCTAACTTCAAAATCTCAACCTACCAACATCAGCATTCCCACTTCTTAAGCCTCGCAATGGTTAAAGCACTAGAACAATAAGCAAGAGCGTATCTATAGGGTTTTTGGACTTGGAGACCGAGTACTACTCAAAGCCTCTTAAAGAGTTGAATATTCTTTTCATGTCTTCATATTTTTCGAATACTATCAATCTCAAGGAAGAAAACTTTTTAGAGTATCCCCCCTATCTTAGATCATGCATAGCATTGAATATTACCACAAGCGCGGGGCTACTTTGGTAATGTTACTACAAGCCCAGTGTTTAACACTTTGCTAAAACACAGGTGCGTCTCAAGCTTATTACTCCGCTTTTATTGGCAAGAATATCAGAATACATCAGCAGATAGATATTGACACTAAGTTTACATAACCAATCATCTACGCAATGTACACATAAAATTCTACATTTTTATTATAAGCGCAATATTCATCGATTCATTTATTAAGTAATTGAATAATAAATAACTACTCACAACATATGATATGAATATCATTAAGTTTACTAGAATTATATCGCAAAAGTATAAAGTGATCATGTACTCATGAACCATGGTTCCTTCCTTATTAAATACAATATTCGGGTACTTCACAAAAGTAAATGTGATTCTATGTTTAAAAGTTTTAAATTTTACTCATTTATTATATTATTTGATATATAGAAGCTTATTCGAGCAAGCTAAGTGAGCTAAGTGACTCTTACCCCCCACTTAAATCATGCATTGTCCTCAATGTATAACAATAAAAAGCAAAAATAGGAACTTAGCTCTGGATAAGCGCGGGAGCGGAACAAGTCATGGGGAACTCCGGAGAATTGTGACAGACAAATACAGTTTCCAACTGCTATAAAATGCAACCTCTGCAAAAAACATCTTTAACACAAAACATGGAACGCGTTACAGGGTTAGTCCAGAGAAATATAATCATATCGAATGGACTGTAAAAGGTATAATAATTTCCTTAAACACATTTAAGCCCATCCTTAATAATTATAGTGAAAATAATGCACAAATATCCAACACACTAAATTAGACAAATTTTATTCATTAGGGAAATTAAAAACGAACTCCATACAACACGACTTAACTTATTGGTACAACGAAATCAAAAACACATTGATAAAGAGATAATTAAAAGATCACACAGACACAGATGCTTAGTCCGAAGGTATATCGTTCGGATCAATGAAAGCTAATGGAAGAACATTGGGATCCACTTCAGGAAAATCTTGAAATTGCGCATCGTCATCACCTGGACCGTCATCATCAGGGTGCACAAGAGGTGGTGCAACAGAATCCAAAGAAAGGATAGGCATGGGCCTAACATAAGAGTCACTGCCTAGCACTGGGCACTCAGCTGCCTCACAAAATGAAGTGATCAATGAACCATAGGGCAGCATGTGTCTAGGCTTGCGGGCATCGGCAGTCATCTCAGAACGCATCAGTGCCCCAATATTAACAGGCCATCCTCTGCTCAACCAGTACATCAGCGTAGCATGTGCATAATATACTGTAGACACATGCTTAGCCGGAATAATGTTGGAACGGATAAGCCTGTGTAAGCACTTATCTTCCCACCGCCTAAAATATGGCTCCTCAAAAGTGCGAGTGACTTCCCCTATTGTCCATGCTATCCCGAGATGGGCACCAACCTCCTCCAACCACACATCAGACTCATCAAACGTGACAGTGTACTCTGGCTCTTCCTCCGGGGTATCGAGACCATAATAATTATTAATCGTCCCCGGAGTAATAACAATGGACTTGCCACGAACTTGGACTAAATTCGTGTGTGTGTGCACGCGTAAATAAGAATAAAATTCTCTTACCCAGTCGACATTGACTTGGCCAGGTGGCGCAACAACCTCTTGCCACTGATAGTAGTCCACGAGATCGAACAGCTCTTGACCACAGTTGGTCAAATCTAATCCTCGAGCCCGGTGTACCGGCGAGTTGTTGAAGAAATTCCGATAAACCGAAAATACTTCTTGGCTAGCGAATTGCGGTACCCCGTTGATCAAGGGAATGGCATCGTCGACTGCTACAAATTGTGCGGAGGATCGGCGTCTTGGTAGCATAACTGCAGAACTGGAACAGAGCATGCTGACAGAATGCTGCAGCAGGTGGAGGCTCTCGGTCGACCGAGAGAAGGGGCTCGGTTGACCGAGCAGATAAGTTCGGTCGACCGAACTGATGAAGCTTTGCTGCTGAGGTTCAGGTCTTCCCTGTGACAGCCTGGGTTGGATAATCGTTCAGAGACACGAACAGGCACAATTTGTGATATTGGAGGGGATCATTTAGATTACTATCCCCAATTTTTTGGGTGGATGAAAGTTATGAGAAAAATTAGAAATGGAAATTTATGGAGAGAAGGGGAAGAAGAAAATTTGGGATTTGGAGAAGATAAAGATTTTTTGGTGTGGGAATGATGAAGAGAAAAATGAGGTTTAAATAGAAAGATGTGGAAAGTGAAAGGTTTTAAATGGTGGAAGGTGATTGGTGGAGATAGAAAGGCAAGGATTGAGGAGTGGAAATGTTTTGTTGGAGGAATAAATTAATGGGGAAAATGAAAAGGTGTATTGGGAAATGAAAAATGGGGATGTGTAAAAATAAATGATAGTTGACCTCCTCAATTTGATACACACGAAATTTTCAAGTTAGAACACATAAGTCTATCAAAATTATTATGTCACAAATTGAAAAATCCTTACCAAGAAAATTGAATAATCCAACCACAATCCATTAACATATAAATCTTCACTTTTTCCAAATAATACAAATTTTAAACTAAGCATCTTTTCACCAATTTCTCATCATCAATACATTTTATAATGATTTCGCTTCCTACTCTACTTCACGTTAAAATGATTCGAGTAAAAAAAAATTTTTGCACATCCGTAACCTAATGGTCATTGGAACACGGCAAAAATAAAAAAGGCTCTCGTCATTCTACGTTACTTTTATTCATAAAAAATAAAAAATAAATAAAAATGAACTAAAATAAAATGGAACGAGAAAAATTCTAAATTTTTGAGTCTATAGCTCGACTTCCAAAATCATCACTCCTAAACACTGCCCTTGACTTGCCAGGCTTTCACCCGGCCAGCTTTCACCGAAAAAGTTTGGCCGTCCTTTTCTACGAGTGCCCTTCCTTTGGATTTCAGTCCAATGAAAAGACAGTCGAATTGACCATCCAGACAAGCGCCTACTTTTGGATTTGTCTCTGATTTCGATGAGCTTTTGTTACGAACTCTCCTAGTTCGTTTCTTCGCTCTGGTCCTCCTATCCTTAGGTAGGTCTACAGCTTCAATATTGGTAAGGGCTGGCGCAGACTGAACTGACCTGATCCGTCTTAGAATAGTAAGGACTTCCTTCTCATCTTTATCATCGACATTATCATCAGCATCCTTTCCTAACCCTTGAATGGCATCAAGCTTCTCCGAACCAACTACTTCTAATACATTCACACTTACCGGTACAGGGAAATTTGGATTTGTTATCCCATAACACTCAGAACCCTTGGTGTCAAACAATACTATCTCATGTTTGGTCATCCGTATGAAGGCTCTAGCGGTGTTGATAAACGACCTACCCAAAATAATTGGGCATTCAGGATGTTCCTCGATTTCCATTACCACTATGTCTATCTTAAACCGTAATTGCCCCACACCAATAATCATGTTATTCAGTCTCCCAGTCATGATTGTCCTAGTTCCATCCGCTAATCTAACTTGGAGCGGGGTGTTAGTGGGTGTTAAAATGAAATTCCTATCACAAAGGCTTTTAGGAAAGATATTAAGGCTCGAACCGGAATCAATCAAGGCTAAACCTAAATGGGTTTGTTCTAGGGTTACTCCAACCATAAAAGCTCCTGGGTCTGCTAACTTTTGCATCAGTCGAGACTCGTCTTTAATCAATATCTCATCTCTAGAACAGATGACAACAGGGCTCTTCATAGCTGTGCTACCCTCTGACTCAGATTCTATCTCGGACATGTAATCATCATAATCTAAAGCTGAATCAGAATCCGAAGAGATTTCCTCTGGATTCAAAATAGACATACCTCTTTGCCAATAGGCTTCTTTAGCCTCTCTTGATTTCCTCGCCTCTCGGATTTTTGCTTTCATCTTTTCTATCCTTTCCATGAGCTTTGGTGTTAACGGCTTTTTAGGTGTAGTTTTGGTTCGTAAAACTTTAACTTCTTCTTTGGTTTCAAGAAAATTTGTTGATGACATTTTGCTGATCTTGGCAGTTTAAGTGAGTGATTTACTTCGAATTATCTGCAATATTTGAAAAACAATAAACACTTAGTAAATTGACAGACAGTATGATTGCTCATACTGTTGTCAAACTTACAACCTACAAACAGGGGGAAACAGAATACTGGGGAAACAACACTGTATATAAAATTAAAGCTGGAAGAGGCTCGGTCGACCGAGTGAATACGTTCGGTCGACCGAACGAATATCTTCCTCATTCCTGCTTTAATCCTTTAACAGCATACAAGTACGGATAATTCGTCATAAGGAAAATAAATAATGCAACTAAAAACAATAAAAACGAAGTAGATAAAAATAATTATTTAAACAATCATTGGGCCATTGATTCCCCGGCAACGGCGCCAAAAACTTGATTGCGGTCTGATCAGGTTATAAATTTATTTTACTTGACCACCAAATTCTAGCAATAGCACTAGGTACATCATAGCATAAGGTGAATCAAGGTCGATCCCTCAGGGAATCAAAATATGGACCCTAGGTTTAAATAATTTACTCACCTAATTCGTCATTGAACAACGGTCTAAGACCAACATAAAAGACAAAATAAAATAAACAAACTCAAACCTAAAAGACACACACGTAATTAACCTTCCAATTACCCCCGTTATCGTTGGACCAAGACAACTTATATAAGATAACCTAACTCATTAACTGTCACTCTGGCTGTATTCATATTTAATTGGCTATGGGAGTCATCCCCTTAACTTGACTTAGCACCGGTTAGGTTACTAGATCACTGTGGTATTGTTACGTGACTTCACCTTTTGGGTATCCATCTCATATAACTCACACGCTCATTATTCTAAGGATGCCGATATTAACCGTACACCTCGCTTAGGCAACATTCCTATGGTTAGGCGTACTTCCTAAACGATCGCTCAAGCCCTCGTCCTATTAACAATTACTTGGTGAGTCTCTTGTTAACCTACGATTCACGTATGACTAGGTGTCGACAATTCCCTAATACAAAACTAATCTTGATCTTGCAGAAAGTCCCGAGAGATCGTTCGTGAGCCGAACTAGACGTCTTATATTGGTATTTCCTAATAATACGCTAATGAAAAACTGACGAGCGACGTAGCCGTAGCCATACCTACTGAGAAAGTAAATTCAACTAGGTCAGACCCACCATAAAGACGTGGCAGATTGAACTGATGAAACTAGGTCTCGGTCGACCGAGTGCAGAGGCTCGGTCGACCGAACGACTCTGTTCGGTCATCCGTACGAACTCAACCCTAATTACATCCTAGAACCAACCTCTCAGCGTTTCCTCATACAGAACAGATTAAACAGCAATTCGTACATCACTTATATAAACTATCATAGATACACATTAATTAAATCACCTAGAGTCATGAATAAATCTAGATTATGACGTAGGTCATGGGATCCTCATAGACAATTTGTCACCACCTCCTAACGTCATAGCCGAGAATCACATCATCTAGCTATGTTTTAATTAATTCAAACGATAAGAACATAATTGGAAGAATTAATTACTTGAAAATAAAACATGAAGATTAAGGGCTTACATTGTTGCAGCCTTAACTTGCTGAAAAACTCTCAATGTGTAGTTCTCTTTTAATGATTAAATCAATGTATGAATGAATAATACTACTAATGACAATGTGTTTATATAGAGCTCAAAACCGACTTAGAAACCGACTAAGGATCGGATTCCCTAAACCCTAACCGACTTAAGTAATACGCTGGACTGTGCTGGGCTTTAAGTCCACTCGGTCGACCGAATAGCTGGGCTCGGTCAACCGAGCCTTCACTTCTTTTGGGCTTTGTCTTCTATCTTCTGCTGGGCTCTGCATTGTCCTGGATCTTTAATTCCTTCTCCGTAGTCCGTCCATAACGCTCACTGTATTTATCATACAAAAACATAGTTTGTAATACCAAATAATGCAATAAATCATCGAAATGCAGAATAACGAATCGTAACTCGGGGTATATATAAATTAGGCATATTACGACTTATTATCCCTACATTAATGCTCTTTCAAACTAGAATCGGGGATAAAGATCATAGAATAACGGGTACAATTTGACCGTCATCACTGGCCAACCAAATTTTAACGTCTGACAAAATCCCCTTATCATTTCCAATCAGGAGAATGTCATCTACGTACAACACTAGAAACACAACCCTTTCCTTTACGACTTTCTTGTATACACAAGGTTCATCAGGATTTTGTTCGAAATCATATGACTTAATGGTGTCATCAAATCTATGATTCTAAGACCGAGATGCTTGCTTCAACCCGTAAATGGATCTCAGCAACTTGCACACTTTGTGCTCTTGGACTTCCTCGATGTATCCTTCTGGTTGTTGCATATAGATTTCCTCGTCGAGAAAGCCGTTAAGAAACGCTGTCTTGACATCCATTTGCCAGATTTCATAATCTAGGCATGCATCAATATAAAGGAGGTTCCGGATGGATTTAAGCATGGCCACAGGGGAGAAGGTCTCTTTGTAGTCTATACCCTCTCTCTGTGTGTAGCCCTTAGCTACAAGCCGTGCTTTAAAGGTTTGCACCTTACCATCAACTCCTCGCTTCCTCTTGTAGAGCCACTTGCTCCCTATGGGTTTTACCCCTTTGGGGCAATCTACAAGTTTCCAGACAGAGTTAGAGTACATGGACTCTATCACTTGATTCATCGCGTCAACCCATTGATCCTTGTCACGATCTTCCATGGCCTTGCGAAAAGACACTGGATCATCTTCCACACCATCAGAGACGGCTACGTTCGCCTCTGATTGTCCATACCGATTTGGTGGCCGAACCGCTCTCTCAGTACGTCTGGGTGGATTAGGATTAGGGGTGACTGTTGCATTCGTAGTGTTGTCTACAGTGACACTAGGTGGCACTTGTGGTCTGACCTCGTCAGAAAGTAACTCCTCGAGTACGACTTTACTTCGAGGCTTGAAATCTGTCATATATTGATCCTCCAAAAATGTGGTGTTAGTAGAAAATATCATCTAGTTATCTTCCGGATCGTAAAACAAACCTCCACGTGTTCCCTTGGGGTAACACCCAAACAGACATACTTTCGTACGCTTTTGTAGTTTACTAGTCTTATCCACCAGCACATGTGCAGGACATCCCCAAATGCAGAAGTGATTTAGGCCTTCCGGCCGTCCCCTCCATATTTCATAAGGTGTCTTTGTGGTAGACTTTGACGGTACTACATTCAGTATGTATACCGCTGCTTCTAGAGCATATCCCCAAAAGGATATCGGTAGCGAGGCATAGCTCATCATTGATCTGACCATGTCAATCAATGTTCTATTTCTCCTTTCAGCAACTCCATTTTGCTGAGGTGTCCTAGGCGCAGAACGTTGGGAACAGATCCCATGTTCAAGTAGGTAGTCAGTGAATTCAGTATCTAAGTACTCTCCTCCTCGATCAGAGCGAAGGCATTTCAAAGACCTGCCTAACTGCCTTTCGGCTTCTGATTGAAATTCCTTAAACTTGCCAAAAGTCTCGGATTTTTGATGCAGCAGATAAACATATCCGAACCTCAAGTAGTCATCGATGAAAGTAACAAAATACTCGAATCCGCCTCTAGCTTGCACATTTATCGGACCACAAAGGTCTGAATGTATTAACTCCAGAGGTTCTTTGGCCCTATTCCCGTTTGACGAGAAGGGACGCTTAGTCATTTTTCCCTCCAGACAAGATTCGCAGACGGGCAATGAGTCAACAGATAAATCTTTTAAGGAATTACCCTTAGCCAGTCGTTTGATTCTTTTCAAGGAAATGTGACCTAGCCTAAGGTGCTAAAGATATGTACTATCTTCTTTATGAGAAATTTTCTGCCTTTTAGCAGATTTTTGATGGGCTACTTTAAACATTTTAGTATTTAACATGGAGCTTGCGTTGGTTTAATGAAATACAATACGTTTTCTAATACAGTACTACACAAAGTAAAACCATTCTTTGAAATAGTAAACTCATTATTCATAAAAGAAATAGAGTACAACTGGTCTTTCAAAGCAGAATACAAAATCAAATTTCTACGAAAATTCGGAATGAAATAAACATTGTCTAAATGTAAAAATTTATTTCCAAAATGTAAAACCACAGCTCCTACTGCTTTTGCTGAAACTAATGCCCCAGTGCCGACTCTCATAACTTGAGCTCCTTCCTCTAGCTCCTGAAACGAACTAAGGATCTGCAAAGAAGAACATACATGGTTAGTAGCTCCAGTATCCAGTATCCAAATTGATACATCTTTAGCTATATTGAAAGATTCCAAGATAAGTAATTTAGAATTACCTTTCTTATCTTTCCCATTGCTAGCCTTAACCTTCCCATCCTTTACATCTGTGAGATATACGGGGCAGTGACGACGCCAGTGCCCTATCTCATTGCAGTAATAACACTTGCCCTTGGGCTTGGATGGTGTATTCGGCTTAGCCTTCTTCTTCATAGGTTTAGGCGCCGGCACAGTTTGTTTCTTATTCTTTTATTTACCCTGCTGGTTTGATTTAGACGCCTTGGCTACGACCACATTGGCCTTAGCCTTCTTTTCATACTCTTGGGATTTATCTTTCGCAGAAAGACCCTCGTAGACTTGAAGTTCGTTGATCAACTCCGTCATGGAAATGTGAGCCTTAAACATGACGTAGCTGGTCCTGAACGTCAGGAAATCAGATGTCAGAGATTCGAGAATCACTGACACTTGGGTAGCATCGTCTATAATCGCACCATGAGTTGCTGCATCAGTAAAGTAACTGATCATGTTCATCACATGACCATTAACCGACTGACCCCGCCTCATCTTGGCATTGACAGCCTTCCTCACGGCCTCGTGTCTTGCTTGATCAGACGGTTTGCCAAACATGGTGGTTAAATGCTGCAAGATTACTCGTGCGGTATTAAAACCCTCAATCTTGCTCCGAATGGCATCCGACACTGAGGCTAAGAAGATGCCTCTTGCCTTATTATTCGCCTCTGTCCATTTTTTATGTTGATCGCAAATGCGTTTAGGCAGATTTTGAGGGGGAAGAACAGGGCACTCCTGAGTCAAAACAAACTGTGCATTCTCAAATACGAGCACCACGTTTACGTTACTTTTCCACTTAGTAAAATTGTCGCCATTTAGCTTATCATTCAGTAAAGTTTGAATTTGCGAAGACATGTTGCTGTAAATAAAATGACAGAAATTTAATCAAATATACACTACTATATCTTGTATTTTAGGAATAATAAACAATATAAAGTCTATCCTACCATTCCAAAGATTTAGCCTCGCATAGTACTGTCCATGAGGGTCGATATCAGCACTATGATGGTTAAACTGAGACAATCTCTCTCAATGATTAAGCTTCGAGAATCAAACATCTCACGGGAATCAGACATCCCGGACCTTAATCATTGATTACCTTCCTTTTTCTAGCCTAGATATTTCGAAAATATCCATAAAGAGTGTGACCTACTATATCAGAGCTCAGAGTACGCCCCGAGTATGCCTACGAGGGGTAGGTCAGTGACCCGGCGAGTACTCGATATCCTATCCTTTTGGAGACCAAGCCTTGAATTTTGATAGCGGTGAACAACATCCGAAGGGGGCCAAAATGTAAGCGGCATGAGGTGTCACCATTCTCTCACGTGTTTGCATCTATAGTAGAGGCCGTGGGGTTGGCTGTCGCCTTCCCCGCTCCTACTCAATAATTTGAAAAAGTGGTGGGTTTACTAATTACGGTTTTGGCGTTAACAATAAGAAGCAATAAATAAAAGTACTCCGAATAGGGTCGGTTATGTAGGCAAGCCTACGCCGTCTTATTCGTTGGAACATATGTGACAGTTCAGGCCAATCCGGCAAGAGAAGCCCTGTTTAGCCCGAAGCCTTATCGGCTATGCTAAGTCCTGTCGAACTGCTATAACGTACATCACACGTGGAGGGGAGTCGATTGAGCCGAAGCTCGGTTGAACTCGCCCAACCATGGTTAGACCATTTCCGAACCCATGTACTAAGATTCTCCGATTTCTAAATTGTCACCGAAAGCGTAATCTCGTTTCTGTTTAAGGTGGGTTCACTGAGAAGCCATCACCAAAAAGGTCAACGATTTATTCAAGTGGGATTCGCCGAGAATCCATCACTAAAATCGTAACGATTGACAAAACCCGGGTCCTCGGTTTTTTATAATTAGCTACTTATTATTTAACTACCACATATTAAATTAATATGCATTCATACTAATTATTCGAGTTATACACGTCTATTTTAATTCGAAATTAAAAAACTACGTGTATGCATTGGAGTGGAATCATGAACATGCAAGTCATGGCAATTTTCCGGTTTTAAGCACGTAATCTTGATCAAACACAAAATAGTACCGAAAGTTAAACACCGAGATGGACCGTTGGTACCCCCGACTAACTATTTTCTAAGGAAAAGTAAAAAATAATCTATGTCTTCGAGTCTATCTTCGAATCTTGAACTCGAACCGCCGGATCACGAACCATGAACACCCGAGAGGAGAAAGACTTTTTAATCAAATAAAACCAATTTATTATAATTAAATAAAACCTTTGTAATGAAATTTTTTTTTCTTGTAATGTGGCTGAAAAAAATATTCCAGAATTATTTTTTTTTAATTTTTTATTATCATGACACGGCTGTGTCCAGATTATTTACAAATTTTTTTTATTTTTATTTTTATAATTACAGCCGAAAAACTGTTTATTATAGCAGAGGAAAAAAAAAATATGCATGCAGCCGCATAAAAAACCCTAGCCGCATGCCTTGGGTTTCGCAGAAAGTCCTGTAGCAGTTTTTAATTAAAAAAAACAGGTTTTTAACCGTTTCTCCTCAATCATACCTTGGGTTTTGCCTTGATCTTCAACTTTTCAGCAAGATCTTCATATTATCGAGCCCGGATCAACAAACTTACAATAAAAGATGCTACTTTACATTGAATTTCGAAAAAAGACATAAAAAAAAATACAATTCCTATGCTCAATTGTTACTAAACAAAGGAGCTACAAAATAGATCTACGGGTAAACAATACCAACCCAATTCATCTCTAAAACCACAACAATCACAAGTATGCATCATGATAAATTTCGAATTTTACAAAAAAAAAAACGAAATAAAAACATCTAAAACATGATTTTCCACTCCAAGATCTAAAATTCATATACTTTGATCGTCAGATCAAAGGCTCTGCTACCACTTGTTAGATGTAATATCCTCGGATCAATCATAGATTGACCCGATTACGCAGTGGAATGCATCAGATCTAGATCTAAATGAAACAATGAACATAAATTAAAGATCTAACTACAAGAGGGTTTGGATTTTACCTTTTATGGTGCTTAACTCCAAGAACAAAGTAGTATCCACGCGAGTTGAGAAGCCACAGCCTTCCAACGTGTGTCTCCCAGCAACACCAGGTTGATGGTGTTTCCCGCCGCCGGACCTCCTTGATATGCTACCGGAATAATCCCGAAGATTATCCCAACTCGAAACCCTAGAAAAATAGCCGAAAATTCAAAGCTATTTTTCTTCCCAATATGGCGTGTTTATGTGTGTGATTAAAGGCTGGGAGAACTCTCTTTATATAGGAGAGTAAAACTTAAGCCCCAAGGATTAAATAATTAAACAAAATCAATTATAATAATCATTTTCCTAAAAAGATATATCTACAATATTCCAAAATAATAAGGATATATAAAAGATATTCTTTTCCTTAAATTATTTAACACATAAATAATTTAATCACATGTCTCATTATTTCTTGAGAAAACAAATTTCCCAACAAATAATAAACAAATATGCGCCCCACCCTAAAATAATTCGGTCGCACGCATATTACATTTATTTGGGCCGAGTCCACGAAAAAATTCTTTCATGTATTTAATCATCTAGTCCAACTAAACAATTAATCCACATATCAAATTAAATAGCCTAATGCACTATTCAATTATAATTGAGGTGAAACGACAAGAAAACTAAGTATGCTATTTTGGGAGCCACGTCGGGGACCATGGACCCATATTCAGTAGCTACAATAAATTAAATAAAATTATTCGTCAGACAGAATAATTATATCCAACTTATTAATTCCAGGATTACACCACCATAAACCCGAAACTGAATTCTATCGAATATAGATAACTTACGCTCAATTTATGAGTCGAAAGCGTCCACTGATATAATCATTACATACGGATAAATCCTCCATAGACTGTTCATTTTGATTCGGGATATTTCTGTAAACCCTTCTCGAAACATATTATCCTTATTTACCATTAAGCCCCTAGTGATCAATTAGTTCATAACCAATATAATATGAACTCGGCCGATCGATCAGTTTCTAGGGTTAACACATAAGGGAACTGTCTGTCTACTTCCCGAGGGAAGGAATGGATTCCATATCTGTGATAACACAGACTACTCACTCATTCTAGAATAGAGCCAGCGAGAAGTGTTGGACCACATACTACAAAGTGATCCTTACTAACACATCAAACCCTACCCTAGTCTAAGCAGTCGTCTGTGATCACCTTAGGATTGAGATTAATCCATATATGATCATCTTGTGATTCGATAAGACTTCTCGATTACGGAATTATATCGAGAACTCAAATCAAATCGGTCCAGCCCTATATGATTATCATCATATATAAATGCCTCACTAGGTACCCTATTACCGACAGTCCGGATAAGACTGTCACACCTAAAGTGTTCTGGGCGCATTATTAGCAAATTAATCTAGAGACCCGTACTCAGATTAATAAACGCTACGGACTAAGTTAATTTTAAGTATATTTCACAAACTCAATCCTCGTGTGTATATTCATACACTGAGTTATGTGATTACATAATCAATATACTTAGGGTTTTCTGTAGTGTATTAATATTGGCAATAAATGCGAATAAATAAGATGAAATAAATTCTGTTATTTATATAAATAAAACAATTACAAATTGTCTTTCGGGCATAAAACCTAACATAAGGATCTTGCATGAACTGGCTCAGGACATTCACTATGTAGGCAATATCTGGCCTGGTATATGTCAAGTATTGCAAAGCCCCTATAGCACTTCTGTAGACACTGGGATTTGCAAGAGGTTCACCTTGCTTTGGAGCAAGTGGTTTTCCAAGCACAATAGGAGTTGGACAGGATTTAAGATGCTGCATGTTCAACTTTTTCCGAAGTTGAGAGGCATAATAGGGTTGATTTAGGTATATACCAGTTGAATCCCTTTGCACCTACATTTCTAAGAAGTGACATACCTGTCCTAGGTCTTTTAATGAGAACCTGGAGTCAAGCAGCCTGATGAACTTCTTGATCAGTGTAGAAGAATTCCCTGTAACCAGTATGTCATCAACATACACCAACACAAACAGTATTTGATTTTTGACACTGAACATGAATAAAGAAGTATCAGACACAGATTGAGTGAACCCCCAGTTTATCATTTGGGATCTCAAAGCATCAAACCATGCCCTTGGGGCTTGTGTAAGACCATAGAGTGCCTTTTTTCAGTTCGCACACATACTGAGGTCTTGAAGTATCAGTGAAGCTTTTAAGCTGTTCCATGTAAACAAGTTCTGACAATGGTCCATTAAGGAAAGCATTATTGATGTCAATCTGATTCACAGGCCAATTAAAGGAGACAGCTAAAGTCGGTATTACTCTTATTGTTGCTGACTTAGACACAGGACTGAATGTTTCAGTGTAGTCCACTCTATAGTGCTGACTATACCCTTTATCAACTAACCTGGCTTTATACTTTAAGACAGATCCATTTGGTCTCAATTTAACCTTGTAAATCCACCTGTTACCAACTACAGACTTCCTTGCAGGCAAAGAAACCAAATCCCACGTTTGGTTTGTCATGAGAGCTCTGAATTCTTCCCCCATAGCCTGCCTCCACTCACTGTGTTCTAAGGCTTCTGTAACACTTTGTGGTTCTATAGGAAATGAGTGAGCACAGGAAATAACTGCAAAATAGATTTTGGGTTTGTAAATCCCACTCTTAGACCTAGTTTGCATAGGATGATGTCTAACTGGTGGTGCAGGTGCTATAGGTGAGTCTGTGGTGTCTGTGTCAGGATCTGACTCATAATTTTCAACATGACTATATGAGACTGGTGTTTGCTCAGTTCCATTATGAACTGGTGACTGATCAGTGGAGATAGGAGTTTTACCTGGTGAACTGCAAGGTGTGTGTGTAGCAGGTGTAGTAGGAACAGAAGATACCTGTTTGTTATGTGTAGCATTCTCAACATGTCCAGGATACATGATGTGATCCGTAGTCGAAACATATCTGAAATTGCCGAAGGACCGACTGAAGGCATCAATAAAACGAGCACCGCGACCCCTAGCTAACTCGTAACTAAGAACCTTGGTATGACCTCAACCCTTAGATAACCCGTACCTAAGAACCTTTGTATACGAACGCCACAAGGTATGCTCAGAACCTTGATAAGTTTCATTTGGAATCCACCAAACAACGGCGTTGGAATCCACCAAACACCAACGTGGGAAAACTCACCAAGGCTTAAAAGCTTCAAATATAATATATCAAAATTTGTCTGATGATTACAATGACTCTTAATGCCTTTATATAGGCTACAGACTCCAAGACTAATTGCTAATTTAGCAATGTGGGACAAAATAACCATAATTAAAAATAATAACAAAAATAAAATACTATCTAACCAATGTGGTATAATAAAAGATAACTTAAAATAAATAAAAGACTCCAAATAAATTTGGCAAGTTTCTTCTCGATGGGAATCACATCATTCCTTCCCGACTCCGAAAGGATTCGACCTCGAATCAAAAGGATGTCGTAAAACGCAGCAACAAGGACAAAATTGGCCGAACCAACAACGAACACCAATGATATGCCCGGATCAAATACAAGGCGGACATACCACTTCAAATCAATGGCACTTTGTGATGTTGAACCAAGCGTGACAAATTCAACATTAAAGAAGTCTTCCAACATGCTAAAAACTTGGATAAATCTCGGCAAAGTAGCAATATAACTAAAACAATTCACAGCCGGATGGACAACAACATTTTTAGAAAATGGATCATTGAAATGGTTCTCCGGTTTGCCACCAAGTAAATGCTCTCCACGAACCTGCAAATAAGAGGAAATAGGACTCGCACAAGTGGTCGGTGTAATAGGACTAACTGCCTCATCTACCTCGATTTTCTCCACCACTTTTTCAGTCTCCTCAGTGATTGCCTCTTCCACAATCGACTCTTAGACTACATCCACTAATTTTGCTTCAACAACCACCTCCAAATTCACCACCTTCACTTCCTCATCCACAAATCTAGGATTAGCTTCACCATCCATCTCCACCACACTCTTATTTTTCTTGACCATGCGCTCATCATCATCGTTTTTCAGCTTATCCTCTCGAGTGTTAGCATTCTCTACGGTGTTCTCTACAATCTTAACAGGGATATGAACATTCACATGGTCTTCCTTAGGTGATTTCTCACGTAAACTACGCATTTTCTTCCAAAAATTAGGGCAATCATAATAGTAATGATCACTCCCGTGACAATGATCGCAATAAACATAAAATGGCCCCAGAGAAGTTTTCTTAACCACCTCTGTACCACCACGGTTACCTCTACCACCACGTTGATCTTTACCACAACCTCTTTCTTTTAACATGTCATGCAATTGAGTCATCTCTTCAAATTTTCTATTCATCTGATCATTAAAACGTCGTTCGAATATCCGAAAATAGGCATCTATAGGACTCTCCTTTGACATTACTCAAGATCTAACTCCACTAATAATTAGCACACGGCAAGTATCCACAAGGTCCAAAAAAAAAATATTCGATAAGGAAATTTTGTTGAATTTTTTTTTTTCAAGGGTGTACTAGAATTCACGGGTGTGATAAAAATCACACATTGATGTTAAACCCACGTAAATTTGGCTGCTATTTTTTTTTAATTGTTTTTTGTTTTTGGTTTCAAGAACCAATCAGAAAAAAAAGGGGAAAAAAATCAAATAGGGCAACTGGGGGGTCAAACGTCATGAAAGTCGGCAAGCAGAAAATGGCTGGTAATTTTTTTTTTTTTTTTTAACAATCAAAACAGATGGAAGATTTTGGGGGTCAATGATGACGGCTAGGTCTAAGAAATATATATGTATTTTTTCACGCAAAGAAACAAGGAGACGAAGAAAACAAACAGGTATAGAAATATACCAATTTGCTGCGGCTGAATAGGTATAGCAATTCTTTTTGTTTTGTTTTGTTTTTTTTTTTGAGAATAACAACACGCAGATCAAGAAAAGTGCTCTACCCTTTTGTTTTTTTGGAATAAGCAAGAAAAAAGGACAGCAGGAACAAAGATACAGAATTGGAATTTTTTTTATTTTTTTTTTATTTTTTTGCTTTTTTGGATAATGAAAAAGGAAAGAAAAAAGCGCAGGTAAGGAAAAAAGAGGGATATTTGGATACCGTCAGTGTCTGTCTCTGATACCAACTGATGTGATCCGTAGTCGAAACAGATCCGAAATTGCCGAAGGACCGACCTAAGGCACCAATAAAACGAGCACCGCGACCCTTAGCCAACTCGTAACTACGAACCTTGGTATGACCTCAACCCTTAGATAACCCGTATCTAAGAACCTTGGTATACGAACGCCACAAGGTATGCTCAGAACCTTGATAAGTTCCGTTTGGAGTACACCAAACAACGGCGTTGGAATCCACCAAACACCAACGTGAGAAAACTCACCAAAGCCTAATAGCTTCAAATATAATATATCAAAATTTGTCTGATGATTACAATGACTCTTAATGCCTTTATATATGCTATAGACTCCAAGACTAATTGCTAATTTAGCAATGTGGGACAAAATAACCATAATTAAAAATAATAACAAAAATAAAATACTATCTAACCAATGTGGGATAATAAAAGATAACTAAAAATAAATAAAAGACTCCAAATAAATTTGACAAGTTTCTTCTCGATGGGAATCACATCAATACACCTCCAGGATGCCAGTCTGCCCCTCTGCCTGTGTGGAAGTAAGAGTCAAAAAGAGAACAGCTGCCAAAGAATCAGTTACAACTTCCCTAGATGGACATTGAGTAAAGCCATGACCAAAAGGGAACAAGGTTTCATCAAAAACCACATTATTTTATATGTAAATTTTTCCACTCTTACCAAGGCACTTGAACCCCTTGTGACAGGAGCTGTGTCCAAGATTAACACACCTTTTACTATGAACTGAAACTTATGAGTGTGGTATGGTCGAAGGTTGGGATAGACAACACATCCAAAGGTTTTGAGACATTTGTAATTAGGTGACTTGTGAAACAAGGCTTCAACAGGAGAAATGTTATGTAACACAGGAGTAGGGAGACAGTTGATCAAAGAAATAGCAGTTTGGAAAGCATGCCACCAATATCTTAGGGGCATGGAGGCTTGAGCCATGAGTGTTAATCCAATTTCCACAATGTGTCTGTGCTTCCTCTCTGCCCTGCAATGTTGGGCATGATCATAGGGGCAAGGGTGCCTAAAAACTATTCCTTGTTTGTTTAGTAAGTCTTGAAGGGGTCTATATTCCCCACCCCAATCAGACTGAAGACATTTAACTTTGGTGGAGAACTGATTTTCAACTAGGGCTTTAAATTGCAGAAAGACAGAAAGGGTGTCAGATTTATGTTTGAGAGGGTAAATCCAAGTGTGTCTAGTGTGATCATAAATAAAGTGTAAGTAATAGCTATACCTTTTAACAGATTGCATAGGAGCAGGGCCCCATAAGTCAGTATGAACAAGATCAAACATACATTTAGCATGAGAATTGGACAAAGGATGAAATAAATTATGAGCTTTGCCAAACTGGCATGATTCACAAAAAGACAAAGTGCTTTTCAATTTGACATTACAGAGGTTTAAGACAGTACTTAGAACTTGACTAGAAGGATGTCCTAACCTCCTATGCCACACATCAGCATTAAAATCTAAATTATTACATCCAATATGACTATTGGACACAATGAGGCAAGTAGAATCTGATTTGGAGTGAAGGGAGATATGATGTTTGTCCTTGATGACGGTCAAATTATACCCGTAAAAGACATCAACGTTGTCCTTAAATCGAGCTTAATAATATATATTTTATATTAAATCACATGTTTATAATGATTATTTAGTGTTGTGTGATTTATAAGATATAATTTGGTATTTACCTATTTTTATTATTAAAATATGATTTATTGTGCGATAATTATTGATGTTATAGATTACGATGAATCGGAGGATATCTACCATTAGAGGAAGTAAATCTCAAGATAAATCAAAGAAGAATCGGATTGAATAAAAGATAAATATCGAATCAGCACGAGAATTGGAGTAAGGAGCAAGAAAAGCCAGCGAGCCAATCAGAATGAAGTGGACTCGCGGGCATCGAGACCCCTATTCGCTGGGAGCAAGTTGACCAAAACTCGAGGATTGACTGGGAGTTATCTCTACGCGTTTTAGGGTTTTTAAATGCATCTTAGGTCGGCTGAAAACTCTATATAAGCAACATCCACGAATTTTATTTCACCATACTTTAGAAAATACACACCATTATACAATATTTTCATTTTTATAAAAGTTCTCAGTTTTTATTTATGTTTGTTCATTACGGAGTCGTTAGATTCGCCGGTTAGAGATCGTATCAAGGAGTGGGAATCACGCTCGTCTTCGAGGGTAATGTCTACTCAATTATGCAATCTTTATTCGTAGATCTATATTATTTTGTGATGGAGTAGGCATTTTGTGTATTGATTTCGTGATGTAGTTAATTAACAAACCCATGTTTATGTAGATTTAAGACGTAGAAGATGTTTCACGAGCAGACCTGGTACAGAGTTGAGCTAGCTGGCAGCGAGCCCCTGTCTCGCTGGTAGCGAGTTCTGTGATGTTTCCGGTTTGTCTGTGAACGGCTTCGACTACGTCTGGTTCTCTGCTTTGTAATTAAAACGAGTAATTAAACCCGATCAACTTAATTATTTGTCATCGTAATTTAACATGAGACTCAAAAAGTGATTGTTACTTGGGACAGAGATTGAATCGGTGTCTAAGAAGTACGCCTAACCCTAGGAATATTGCTTAGATGAGGTTACGGTTTATACCGGCATCCCTAGTTTTGTAATTGTATCAGAAGTTATATGAGACGGAGACTAAAAATGTAAAGTCACGTAATGGAGAAACGATGATCCAGATGGCCTACCCGGAGCTAGATCTATTTTAGGGGATGACTCCCGTAGTCAGAATAATTAATCTTAAATGTCTTATTTTGTCTCGTCGTCAATCTACATAGCATGGGGGAGTAATTACTACAAGCATTATCAATACCGTTTGTTAATCATTTATAAAACCTATAAAAATAAGTGTCTTAGTGTCATTGTGTCTTTTGTTTGGTTTGTGTTTCTATTGTGTCAATTTTAATTCTACGTTATTGTTGGTCGGAGACCGCCTTTAATTTGCTTTTAGTTTAATAAGTTATATTTCGTTTAAGCCGAGTCTCCGTGGGATCGACGTCGACTCTATCTAACTATACTACGATTGAACCTAGTTCTCTTGCTAGTGTGTTATTTAGGTATCGAGTATTCTTATTACTTGACCCGACATCAAGTTTTTGGCGCCGTTGTCGGGGACTCGTGTCATTAATCAAGTATAGCTTATTTTATTAAAAGTAGATTCGTAAATATTGTGAATAGTGTCTGTTTAATTAGTTTTCGTAGCATAGAATTAACCTGTTAGTGTCGTAGAACGAATCTGGGCAGTTTCCCAGAATCTGGTGAACTCGCTGGCAGCGAGCTCTATACTCGCTGGGAGCGAGCCAGCTTGTCTGGTCGATTTCTGTTTTGTTTCGCTTTACATAGTTTTTGCTTTGTGTTTTTCGTATTTTTCATAATTTTTAGAGTCTGTTTTAGTTTCGTTTTTATTATATAGTCTAGTTAAAGGCTTAGCCTTTAAAGTTTTTAATTGTTTTATTGTTTTTTTATTATTTTATAGTACGCTGCTCGGAGATCGAAGGAATTGCTTGAGCCTTATAATCCGGAAATAGAGAGATTTGCAAGGCAAAATAGGAAGTGAGCTAGAGAACTGGCTAAGCAAGGAGAAGATAAAGCTTTTCCCTTTCACTTTGAAAGATAAAGCTAAGCAATGGCTTCTCCCTTTAGAGGCTGGATCTACCACTACTTGGGAACAATTGTTGCAAAAATTCATGAATAGGAAAAACCTTTAAGTTACGCCAAGACATCTTAGGATTTAAGCAACAACCTGGGGAGAGTTTTGATCACGCTTGGGAGCGTTTTAAGGAAGCTATGAGAAAGTGTCCTCATCATGATAACTTTTTACCATGGATTGAGAGAGACTGAAAAAATTAGAGTAGACGCCTCTAGCAATGGAGCATTTGTTCTTTTATCTCCTGATGAGGCACAAGGAAAGATGGAGCAAATAGCGATGAATAGTCAATGGGGAGGCAATGACATAGCTACTGTGAAGATGGCCGCTGATATATTTGAGGATAGTGCATCCAATAAAATCTTAGAACAACTGTCTGTTATCAACAATAAGGTGGATGGAATGCTGGAGAGGATGACAAGAGTTGAGAATGGGGCTGGAATTGAAGTAATTCATCAAAGTGAGAATGCTGGTACTGAAGAAGCCAATTATATTGGGAGACAAGGAAACCAATGGGGAGGATATAAGCCTAACCATAACCATCCGGGATTCCGATAGAGTGACCATAATGGAGGAGAAGGGCCTAAACCGCCTACTACTTATGTACCCCAGAAAACTAAAACTTTTGGTTGGGAAGTTGCGATAGAAAAAATGAGTAATGTCGTTACTGACAATATGGGACAACTTTAAAAATCGATGGCTGAGTTAGCCACTAACTTTAGCCAATATTGTCAGAAGAACGATGCTAAGGTGACCAACCAAGAAGCCATAGTCCAAAATCTCACTCACCAAATAGGACAATTAGCTGAGCAAGTCTCAACTAGACCTCCTGGAGGATTGCCAAGCAATACTGATAAAAATCCTAAGGATTTGAATGCGATCATGACTAGAAGTGGGAAAGAGGTGACTCCACCATCTTTGAAAGAGAAAGAGAAAGTAGTAGAGAGTATGGATAGTGAGCCAAGCAATGAAGCAAGTACTTCTGGGACCTTTCTTGAGCAAGAAACCTATAAGGAACCTGCTGGCCCTAGAGTTGAGCTTTATAATAATAAGTATCCTATTTTCCCTGATGTCGATCCTTCAATCTTACCTTATCCTCCACGCAAATCTAAGCCTAAGGTTGATGATAATAGGTATAAAAAGTTCGTAGATATCTTTAGAAAGTTACAAATCAATATACCCTTAGTTGAAGCACTTGCTGAGATGCCTGAGTACACCAAGTTCTTAAAAGAAGCTGTCTCTACTAAGAGGAAACTCCTAGATTTAGAGACCATTTGCCTGAATGAGGAGTGCTCGTCCATTCTTCAACATAAGTTACCCGCTAAGTGTAAGGATCCGGGAAGTTTTCTCATTCCCTGCACTATAGGTAACGTATGTTTGAACAAAACCTTGTGTGATCTAGGAGCGAGCGTAAATCTGATGCCTCTATCCATTTTTCAAAAGCTAGGTATGAAAGACCTTAAAAAGACTTCAATTACTTTGCAATTAGCTGACCGTTCGGTTAAGGAACCTTGTGGAGTGGTTAAGGATGTGCTAGTAAGAGTTGAGAAGTTTGTGTTTCCTGTCGACTTTGTTGTGCTAGATATGGAAGCTAACTATGAAGTGCCCCTAATCTTAGGAAGACCTTTTCTGGCCACTAGTAGGACGCTTGTCGATGTTTACAAATGAGAGTTAGTGTTAAGAGTTAATGAAGATAAAATAGCATTCAATATGTTTGACACTATGAAGACACCTGATGATGGAGAGGATGCATGTTTCATGTTGGATTCTATTGACAAGCTTGTCAATGACTTCCAACAATATGAGGATATTAAGGATTTCCTCGAGGCTACCTTGGAATTAGAGGATGAAGTGAAATATGAGCGTAGCGAGGAAGAAAAAGTGATATGGCCAGGATGTAGTAGAGGAACCCCTGGCCATGTTAAGGAAATAAAGTCTACCGAGGTTGAGAAATTCTACCATAGGCCGACATGGCATATGTTCTTTGAGCTTAAGCTAACCGGACAAAAGTTAAAGACCTCGTTAGAAGAGCCTTTTACTAATCTGACACTAAAGCCTCTGCCTGTGCATTTAAAGTATGTATTCCTTCAAGATGAGACCTTGCCGCTTATTATTTCTTCCTCCTTGACTGAAATACAAGAAGAATAGCTGATGAGAGTGTTGAAAGAGTATCGCAGAGCATTTGGATGGACAATAGCTGACGTTAAAGGCATAAGCCTAGCGTTTGTATACATAAAATCTCCGTCGATCCTGCAAAGAAAGTGGTTGCACAACCCCAAAGAAGGTTGACTCCACAATTGAAAGACGTGGTTAGGGATGAAGTTATTAAGATGTTAGAAATGGGAATCATCTTTCCTATCTCTGATAGTGAATGAGTTAGCCCGATCCATGTAGTCCCTAAGAAGAGAGGTTTGACTGTACAAGCCAATGAGTTAAATGAGTTGATTCCTGTTAGACTCATTACTGGTCATAGAGTGTGCATTGACTTTAGGAAGTTGAATGATGCAACTCGCAAAGATCATTTCCCTCTTCCCTTCATTGATCAAATGCTCGAGATACTGAGCGGACATGCGTTTTATTGCTTTCTTGACGGTTACTCAGGATACTATCAAATTCATGTCGCACCCGAGGATCGTGAAAAGACCACTTTTACATGTCTATATGGAACCTTTGCTTATAATAGAATGACCTTTGGTTTGTGCAACGCACCAGCAACGTTTCAAAGATGCATGATTTCTCTGTTTGCTGATATGGTTGAAGATTTCCTAGAGATCTTTATGGATGATTTCTCCGTATTTGGAGATGATTTCGATTCATGTCTCACGCATCTAGCACGAGTGTTGAAGAGATGCGAGGAGACGAATCTGGTGCTTAATTGGGAGAAATGTCATCTTATGGTTACTGAAGGTATAGTACTTGGCCACCGTATTTCAAAGAACGGTATAGAGGTGGATAGAGCAAAAGTAGAGGTGATTGAAAAACTGCCTCCACCAACCAATCTTAAGACATTGAGAGGTTTTCTTGGCCATGCAGGATTCTATCGTCAGTTTTTGAAAGACTTTTCCTTAATCTCTAGACCTCTTACTGAGTTATTGGCCAAGGATGTGCCATTTGTGTTTACTAATGAGTGCATGAAAGCTTTCAACGTGTTAAAGAGCATGCTTATTAATGCACCCATTCTGATTGTGCATGATTGGAATGTACCTTTTGAGTTGATGTGAAATGCAAGCGATACTGCTGTAGGTGCTGCCTTAGGACAAAGAAAAGACAAGATCTTTAGGCCCATCTACTATGCTAGTAGAACTTTAAATTCTACTCAAAGGAACTATGGAACTACTGAGAAAGAGCTTCTAGCTGTTATCTTTGCGTTTGACAAGTTTAGGTCTTATCTAGTAGGATCTAAAATCATTGTTTGGACTAACCATGCGGCTATGAAGTATCTTTTAGCCAAACAAGATTCCAAGCCAAGGTTATTGAGATGGATTTTACTATTGCAAGAGTTTGATGTAGAAATCTGTGATAAGAAAGGATCTGAGAATCTGGTTGCGGATCATCTTTCCCATTTACAAATAGAGGATAATGAGCCAATGACCGAGATGGGAGAAACATTTACTGATGAACAATTATTATCCATCACAGCTATATTTGGAAAGGATGATTGCGCTGCGGTATCTTCACGTGTTGAGGTTGTGAAGGAGAAGAAACAACCATGGTTTAAAGACCTTGTGAATTATCTATCCGTGAAATACTTGCCACCAAATCTCAACCCCCAAGATAGAAAGAAATTCTTCAAGTATCTTAGGCACTATTATTGGGAAGAGCCCTATCTGTTTAAGCTAGGATCCAAAAATGCCTTTAGGAGATGTGTGCCGGAAGAGGAGTATTATGATATCCTTAGACATTGCCATGCTTATGAGGCCAGAGGACATTATCGAGGAGACAAGACTGCTGTGAAAGTTCTCCAATGTGGTTTTTACTGGCCCACTTTGTTCAAAGATGCGCATGAATATGCTAGATCTAGTCATTCTTTCCAAATGACGGGAAATATCTCGAGAAGGAATGAAATGCCACTGAAGAATATCCTAGAAGTGGAAGTATTTGATGTTTGGGGTATTGATTTTGTGGGACCCTTTACTTCGTCTTTGTCCAACCGCTATATTTTAGTGGCGGTCGACTACGTATCCAAATGGGTTGAGGCCATTGCTTCGCCTACTAACGATGCGAAGGTTGTACTGAAGTTCTTAAAGAAAAATATCAATACACGGTTTGGAGTACCTCGTGCCATTATTAGTGATAATGGAAGCCATTTCTGTAATAGGCCGTTTGAAAAGTTGATGATTAAGTACGGGGTTAGACACAAGTTAGCTACTGCTTATCACCCTCAAATAAGTGGACAAGTTGAGGTTACAAATCGAGAGATAAAGCGCATTTTGGAGAAAACTGTGAATACGACTAGAAAGGATTGGTCGTTGCGATTAGATGATGCTTTATGGGCCTATAGAACTGCTTATAAAACTACCATTGGAATGTCCCCTTATAAAATTGTGTTTGGAAAAGCATGTCATCTACCAGTTGAGTTAGAACACCGTGCCGCGTGGGCTACGCGTATGTTGAATTTTGATGAGAGTTTAGTTGAAGAAAGAAGATTGTTGGATTTGACTCGCCTAGAGGAGTTTCGTCTGGAATCTTATGAGAATGCAAAAATATTTAAGGAGCGCACAAAGAAATTTCATGATAAGAAGATATTGGACCGCACCTTTAAGGAAGGTGATCTAGTTCTTCTTTAAATTCGCGCTTGAGACTCTTTCTTGGAAAGTTAAAATCATGATGGTATGGCCCTTTATCCAGTGAGTAAGGTTTTTCCTTCTGGAGCTGTTGAGGTATTAAACCTTAAGGATCAATCCACTTTTGTGGTTAATGGACACCGTTTGAAACATTACATTGGTCTTGGTCAAGGAACAGAGGAGGAAGTCTTCACTCTTGAAGATCCCACCTATACTTAAACCATCGTTGAACTAAGTCGAGCTGACGACTATAACCTCAGAACTATTTCTTAAAAACTATCTTTTGTTTTTTTTGTTTGGATAAAGTAGCATGAAACTGTTAAGGTTTTTTTTTCATCTCGCCATGTTCCGAGTCTATGTTCGGAATAAACGAGGTTTTTTCCTTGAGAGCCGCCATGTGAGTTTTGTAGTTTTAACTCTTTGGTTTTTCTTGTCGTTGGTTGTATGAAATAAAATGGCTTAATTTGTTTTTGGATATTCTATATCTAATTACTGCCACATTATTTTATAATTTCCATTGAAATGTTATTAACGGTTTTGTGGAGTTTCTGTTTGGTTTGCTTAAACAGGTTTTTAATTTGCTTCTCCACGATGTGCTTGGACCACTCATATATTCTGCATTTACTTGAGAGCCGTTTCCAGAGCTAAGTCTTTTTATTAAGTTCTCCTTTTTCTTTGTCATTGGGACAATGTCAGGTTTAAGTGGGGGTTAGGTTACTTAGCTATGATGTGTTATAATTGAACAATTGAATGAAACGGTGAAAAATGAAAACATTGAACAAATGCCAAATTGATTATCTCGTACCCTTAGAATTGTGAGTTGTTATACATGGAATTAGTAGGGAAGGAACCAAGTTGCATGAGTACGTGATCATTTTATACTTATGTGAATGTAAATTTAAGGATATTCATGCCGACCATTGCAAGTAGTTATTTATTATTCGATTACTCAATTTGTGGATCGACGTTTACCGCACGAATTATAACAACTAGAAGAATTATGTGTACATTGCGTAGATGATTCGTTATGCAAACTTAGTGTCAATATTTATCTGCTGATGTATTCTTATCTTCTAGCCATCAAAGCGGAGTAATAAGCTTGAGAATTATCCGTGTTTTAACAATGCGTTAAACACTGGGCTTGTAGTAACATTACCAAAGTAGCCCCGAGCTTCTGGTAATATTCAATGATATTGACTAATCCGTGAGAGGGGGATTCTTGCAATGCATACTATACCTTTAAAGCAAGTTTCATTCTTGAGAGGTGTTAATGCTTGAAATTATGAAAATGTGAAGAAATTCAACTTTTTAAGAGGCTTTGAGTATTTTCTCAGTCTCTGAGTCCAAAACCTTTGGGATAACGCTCTTGCTTATTGCACCATGTCTTTACCCATTGTGAGGCTTAAGAAGTGGGAGTGCTGATGTTGGTAGGTTAAGACTGCGAAGTTAGCATAAACTTTAATCTTGCCACGAATATATAAAACTGAATGCACATGCACACATCACTTCGATTCATAGCGAGTAGTGACTAATGGATACCTTATGAGCATGAATGGTATGAGTTGACTCGATTTTGATGCGGGTTCGATTCCCGCTATCCGCCCAAGATAAAAATAAAATAGTTTAATTAAAACTAAACTTGTGTAAGTATGATTTGACTATGGAAAATGTTGCCTTGGGGAATGACTTATTGATGCTTTGTTCGGGACGATCAAAGTCTAAGTGGGGGGTAGTTGATGACGGTCAAATTATACCGTAAAAGTCATCAATGTTGTCCTTAAATCAAGTTTAATAATATATATTTTATATTAAATCACATGATTATAATGATTATTCAGTGTTGTGTGATTTATAAGATATAATTTGGTATTTACCTATTTTTATTATTAAAATATGATTTACCGTGTGATAATTATTGATTTTATAGATTACGATGAATCGGAGGATATCTACCATCGGAGGAAGTAAATCTCAAGATAAATCAATGCAAAATCGGATTGAATAAAAGATAAATATCGAAGCAGCACGAGAAGTGGAGTATGGAGCAAGAAAAGCCAGCGAGCCAATCAGAATAAAGTGGACTCGCTGGCAGCGAGACCCCTATTCGCTGGGAGCGAGTTGACCAAAAACTCGAGGATTGACTGTGAGTTATCTCTATGCATTTTAGGGTTTTTAAATGCATCTTTAGGTCGGCTGAAACTCTATATAAGCAGCAGCCACGAATTTTATTTCACCATACTTTAGAATACACACCATTATACAATATTTTCATTTTTATAAAAGTTCTCAGTTTTATTTATGTTCATTCATTATGGAGTCGTTAGATTCACCGGTTAGAGATCGTATCAAGGAGTGGGAATCACGCTCGACTTTGAGGGTAATGTCTACTCAATTATGCAATCTTTATTCGTAGATCTATATTATTTCATGATGGAGTAGGCGTTTTATGTATTGATTATGTTATGTAGTTAATTAACGAACCCATGTTTAGGTAGATCTGAGACGTAGAATACGTTTCACGAGGTACAGAGTTGAGCTCGTTGGCAGCGAGCCCCTGTCTCGCTGGTAGCGAGTTCTGTGATGTTTCCGGTTTGTCTGTGAATGGCTTCGACTACGTCAGGTTCTCTGCTTTGTAATTAAAATGAGTAATTAAACCTGATCAACTTAATTATTTGTCAACGTAATTTAACATGAGACTCAAGAAGTGATTGTTATTTGGGACAGAGATTGAATCGGTGTCTAAGAAGTATGCCTAACCATAGGAATATTGCTTAGATGAGGTTACGGTTTATACCGGCATCCCCAGTTTTGTAATTGTGTCAGAAGTTATATGAGGCGGATACTAAAAATGTGAAGTCACGTAATGGAGACACGATGATCTAGATGGCCTACCCGGAGCTAGATCTATTTTAGGGGATGACTCCCGTAGTCAGAATAATTAATCTTAAATGTCTTATTTTGTCTCGTCGTCAATCTACATAGCATGGGGGAGTAATTACTACAAGCGTTATCAATACCATTTATTAATCGTTTATAAAACCTATAAAAATAAGTGTCTTAGTGTCATTGTGTCTTTTGTTTGGTTTGTGTTTCTATTGTGTCAATTTTAATTCTACGTTATTTTTGGTCGGAGACCGCCTTTAATTTGCTTTTAGTTTAATAAGTTATTTTTCGTTTAAGCCGAGTCTCTGTAGGATCGACCTCGACTCTATCTAACTATACTATGATTGAACCTAGTTCTCTTGCTAGTGTGTTATTTAGGTATCGAGTATTTTTATTACTTGACCCGACAACAGTCCTCATGGGGCAGACTGATCTGATAAAGTCCATCCTGAAGTTGACCCTTGAGAAGCATTGTCCATGTGTGTTTGTCCTTGACATCACAAAACAAACCATTAAATTCAATGATGACAGGATTATCAGACATTAATCTATACACACTAATCAGATTTTTAGTGATTTGAGGGACATGAAGAACATGCTTTAAGTGTATACATGATGCAGGGGTGTTTAACACAATATTACCAATGAGAGCTATTGCTAATTTCTCATCATTTCCTACCACCACAGTATCCTTACCATTGTAGCTGGACTTGATGCTCATGTTTTCAAGGTCAGAGGTTACATGGTTTGTGGCTCCACTATCAAGGTACCAAGAATTGTCATTGACAGTACCAAGAGTTGCTACATATGCTGAGATTTGTTTTGGACCTCCTGTGTTTGAGTTGTTGTTGAGAGGAACTTGGAAATCTTCTTCAAATCTGTTCCAGTATTCCAAGGCTGTATGACCATTTTTACCACAGAGTTGGCAAGTCATACCAGTCCTACCACCATTTCTGCCTTGATTCTTACCACCTCTGCCTCTTCCTCCTCTAGAGTTTCCTCTACCTCTGTTATTGTTGTTAGTATTGGATCTTTCTCTATTCCGGAAACCAGCCCCTGTGAATATGTAGCAACATGAGCATGAAGTCCATGTGAAGCCGTATTACCAGCGGAAATAGTGGGATTGAATCTTGCCAGTAACCTTTCATGGGTCAAAAGTTGAGATTGAACCTCAGGCCATGTAAGTGAACCAATTCTAGAGGGGATATTCACTATAACTGCCTCATAATCCTTGTCTAATCCTCCTAAAGTAGCTAGAATCAGTTCAGATTTAGATATTGGATATCCTGCAGCTGCAAGTCCATCACTGTAGGATTTCATCTGGGCAAGATTGTCACTCATGCACTTTGATCCCTTATCAGATCTGGTCAAAGCATTCTTGTATTCTAACATCCTAGCCTCAGGTGGTTGTTAAACAAAACTTCAAGGGTGGACCAGATTTGGTGTGAGGTCTCACAGCCCATGATTTCGATGAGGACATGTTCTGTGATAGAGCTCAACAACCATCCAGAAAGCATCTGGTCAGTAGCATCCCATTCTTCTATAGCAGAACTGTGAACAGTGGAGTAAATACCTGTGTTGGACAGCCTGGGTTTAGTACCAAAGAGAAATCCCTCGAGTCTGTGTCCACGCACAATCGGTAAAATGGTGAACCTCCAAAGAAGATAATTATCTCTTGTTAGCTTGACATTGCATGTCTGATTGAGATGCCCATGAAACGGAGCAGCAGGTGATAGAACCGATCCAGGAGTCGGAGAACGGAAAGGAGAAGTAGGAGGAGGAATTGTTGGTGGTATCATGGTTCCAGCAATCTGACCAAAAGGAATAACCACCAGAGAAATCAGGTGGCGGATAAAGGAAACCAAAGTAGAGTTGAGACACCATTGTCGATCTGGTTGACCAGTGGCATGCAGAGTTCCTCGGGTGACTGTAGTATCAACAACGGTCGGGAAGATAGCCATTGAGCTTGCAACGGTGGTGTTTACTGCAGCGGTTGCCGGAACAGTTGCAGCGGTGGTGTTCACTGCAGCTGTTGCCGGAGCACCAGAAGAGTCGGTCCCCGAACTCATATCAACGTTCTGAGAGCTCCGATACCAAGTTTGAAAAGAAGAAGTTAGCAAATGCTAATCTCCATTGAAGGAGATGAAGATAAGTTTGCATAGAAAGTTTTTGTATTCTTCTCAATAATCCATTCAACCACAGTACACACATACATATATCCTTACACACCAGACAAGAAGAAAAAGAAGCAAAAGTTGAATGAAAAAAACCACCTTGATAGACACAGAAGGAAACCCTTGTTGTCGTTTTTTTCATTAATTAATATAATTTAATGCTGAATATTCCATATTATCAGATGTGATTTTCAAAAATATTTATTCCTTCTTATTTTGATGTAATTTTATTTCCAAGACAGAATTTATTGTGTTTTTATTCTTTCTGTTTTACTCTTATTTATTATTAGATAAGAGATAAAAAAAAATTATATTAATTATATCCAATAGTACCATACCATTATTATTTATTATTAGGTGAAAGATTAAAAAATAAATACTATATTAATAATATCTAAGTCCCTTCCCTGAGCGGCCTTAGCCCCTCGTCTATTTCGTAGTTTTCAGTTGCTTGAGCGGCATTAGTCTCTTGTCTTTTCTGTAGTTTCCGCCACTCAGGTTTGAACTACAGATGCCTTCACGATTGAAAGTCGTGTTTCGTTTTTAGAGATAATATACGGCTACGAGTCACAACAGCATGCATTACACATTTTTGGGGAAGTTATTGGGTGCACCCTCCATATGCGGAGTGCACCCATGTGGGAAAATGTATATCTTTTATTTTAAACAGAATTCAAACTGTGTGATCCGGATTTGTTTGCTAGTCGATTCGATGTATGCGGAGATACCGCACAAAAACTTCCCACATTTTTATATCTTTATGTATGATTGACTCCACTCAAAAAAGAAAAGGTATGAATGACACACATCAATCGATTAATAATAATCATTATTTATTTTAAAAGCATGAAAACAACTTTACTTTTTATTAGAGGGCTGAAAACAACTTTACTTAAATACCATTTAGCTTGAATGACTTATTTGAATTTATTATTGAGCAGTGATGTCAATTTCAGTGACGTTTTTTTTTATGAAAAATAATCGTATAATTAAACCATAATTTTCCCTTAATTTTTGGAGATAATTTGGCAGTCAAATGATAAGGATCAGACCCTTAATGGCTCAGCACTCATCCTATAATGATCCTGATAAACGTGTGTTTATCTTTACATGCTCTAGCCGACTTGCGGTGAGCAGCCGATGTCCGTATGACTGAGCTGGGCATGTCTTGTCTCTATCTCGTCCTGACCGACCTGCGATGAACGACCTGAGCAGCCCCCTCCTTTGGATGTGGAGGTCAGCCCCTTAGGCCTTCAAAAGGACTCTTGGTCCTTGAAGTTAAGATTCTAGCCCTATTTCTATCGTGACACGTGGAGTGGTGAAAACCGGTATTATCATATAGATTGATAAGTAGGTAGGTAGATAGGTTGATAAGGAGTTGATATATATATGTTTTAAGGTCTGAAATCGTCTATCTATGTGAATTGCTTTGATTTACGACGGAAATAACAAAAATAGTTCGAGCACCACAATGACTTAAAGCATCAAATAAATTAGTTCATGACACCTCATTTTTGTTTCATTATTATTTTAAAATTAAAAAATCTTCCCTCGTATGGGCGTTTGTTAATACGTGAATATCACTCACGGTGGTGATGGCAAACGTTTGCATGATATAACAGACGTCAATCAAGTTGACATTTATGCGAGACAATTTTTTTGATATGAAGTGTGTTTTGTACAAGTATTTGTGATTCCTCAAGTGTTGGTTAGAACCGCAGGTCCACCACGATTCTTAGGGAGGGAGGGGAGGAGGTGGGGGTTAAACACTAACTGGCATGTTGACCCCACGGTTTATCAAATCGCTGTTTCAATGAAAATTCGTTTGAACGGCTGTTTAACAGTTCAAAATGGACATGACTTATTTTATCTAAAAAGTTAACAGCTCAACCAAGTAGCTTGAGTCAAGTGGTAAGTAACTTGAGAATATCTAGGGAGGTCATCAGTTCGATTCTCTTCTAAGACGTCATGTTGAGCCGAGCTGAACTCCGAATTAGTCGGAACAGTTAGTTCCAGATACCAGGACTTTAAGGAAAAAAAAACAAAAAAAAACCTAACTGTTCAGTCGAAGTTAATTTACTCGGAAAGGCAGGAGTTTGAAAGTGAAGACAAATTTGAAATTTTATTTCATTGAATTACAAACAAACAAACCCAAAAAAAAAAAAAAAAAAACATAAGCAAAGAGGAACTCTACTCTATAAGAGAGCATTATTGAAACATAAACATAATACAATACACTTCATTTTATTCTCATTCTCTTGTTTAACAATTGATGTGGCCTGGCTTTAATTTATGGTTATTTGCTGTGGGCGAATCTGGACTTGATTAGATCAATGATGGTTGCATTCACTCTAAATGCTTTGCTTAGAACTTCATCAGGAATTGAAGTAGTAGAATTGAAGAGGGTATCGCCAACAAATTGAACACCCGGGTTTTGACTATTAAATGAAGCATAGAATCTTGCATGTCCTTTTCCAACATTAAGCTGAAAATGCACCAACCCTTGTGGAACCACAAACAACTCCCCTGCAGTCAAAACTTTCCAGTAAAAAACATTTGCAGTTGATACCCATCCTGCAAATATCTCCCCCTCTGTAACAAGTGACAACTCTGTTGCCCGTGGGTGTATGTGTGGTGGATTTTCCCCTCCGGGTAGGAACGCAACTCGGTTCATTGACATTCCGAGCGTGTTGAGAGCAGGAAATTGATCTGCATTAACTTGCTCAAGATCACGCCCAAGGTCATTGTAGTTTGTGGGGTTTTTCATTAGTCCTTCATAGAAGAAGTCTTTCGAAGTGACTGTAGATGGGTTCTTGCAAGGAAACCCGTTTAGGAATAGACCGGAGTCCAAGTCCGCTACGCAGAAATCTTGCAATGAAGGTGGATCAGCACCGTGGGATGTTCGTGGCAGTAGCACAAGTGTTATTTCCACTGCTAAAAGGCATAAGAAGAGATGAATATTGTAGGAGGCCATTTATGGTGTTTTAATTAATTAGCTTATATGCACTAATACATGAAAGGAGGGAATTAATGGGTTTCTTAGATGAAATTGAAATGCAATTTGATCCATCTTTATAGGTACAAACTTGATGTTATACGTACCTTGAATGTTGGCAAAGGAAATTCGATTTTGTCCACTCAAAACGAATAGAGATAAATCCTTGTGATCAACGTGCATGGGTTTACTTTTAATCCAACATTTTTTTTTTCGTTTCAACATCACCACCTACTGCAAGCTACTGTTGCCTTTTTGAAAAAGGAAAAAAAAAATTCCCAAGTTGGTCCACCATCCATCCAAATCATATACTCCCTCCGTCTCAAAATGTTTGGGACGTTTGACTTTTCAATCGCTTACGAAAAATCTAATTAATCCTTCGAATTTCATCAAATGATCTAATACTTTTTACATTTATGTACTTTAAGTTTCACTTTATCATAACCCTAATAATATTACATCAATTAACAAAATTCCAAAGATTAATTAGACTTTTCGTAAGCGGCTAAAAAAGGAAATGTCCCAAACATTTTGAGACGGAGGGAGTATATATATATATATATATATTTTTTTTTTTTTAAACATCCAAGGATTCTCATAAATCAGCAAAATGCTAAAAAATGATACAAACTTTGTGTTCATATCATCACCGATCCAAAGCAAAAAAACAAAAATAAATGAAGAAAACTACATCCAGTCACAAGCATAACAGACCGCATTTTCGCACCAGAGAGTCATTTTCCAAAACCATTTCAATCGGCAACAGACACCAATCCAACGCCCATAATTATGTTGCTGCAATCGTTGGATTTGCCTTCCATACTTCCCATTCCAGCTTCCGGAGACACTTAGAATTTGATAGTCATGAAAAGGATAATCTGTACTTCTCTGAAAATCAGTTCCGGATTTAAAACGTGAGAAAGGAAAATGACATTGTTTCTATGTATCCAAATTACCCAAGCCGTAACACCAACTATATCCAAATTCCATTCTTTGATCTATTTTATCACTCTTGCATATCATTATATTATATTTTGAATCCATTATGTGTCTATATTCTTGGTGTGATTATAAAAATGAAGATCAAATTCAAAAATGACAATAAACATAGATCAATCCGTCGGATGTGTGTTGCAGATCAAAGAGCACGATTGCGGTCATAAAAAAATTCAACGGATTTTTCGACAAAAAAAGAAAGAGCCACAGGTTAAAAGCCAAGAGCCAGGAGCCTGTCTATATTCTTGGTGTGATTATAAAAATCCAGATCAAATTCAACAATGACAATAAATATAGATCCCTCCGTCGGATGTGTGTTGCAGATCAAAGAGCACGATTGTGGTCATCAAAAAATTGAACAGATTTTTCGACAAAAAAAGAAAGAGCCACAGGTTAAAAGCCAAGAGCCTGTCTATATTTTTGGTGTGATTATAAAAATCCATATCAAATTCAACAATGACAATAAACATAGATCCCTCCGCCGGATGTGTGTTGCAGATCAAATAGCACGATTGCGGTCATAAAAAAATTGAACGGATTTTTCGACAAAAAAAGAAAGAGCCACAGGTTAAAAGCCAAGTGTAACGCCCCAGACCCTGGTAGCGCTAAATGATTCATAAATGTCCGGTCAACTGCTTAGACCGCCGTCCTCGCTTGGTCTAAAACGGCTAACCCGAGTTGACAAGACCTTTACATCTCACACTTATATGAGGGTGAGCATTCACTTACTTTACCGATGTGGGATATCACAATCTCCCCCCTTATAAGGACTGGCGTCCTCGCCAGGACGGCCAGGACTTGTCAATGTGGACTTGTCCCAGTTCGTCTCTACTAGAGGACTCTTGAGGTGTCCTATGGCACTTAGGTTCGTCTAGAGGTGGCCTGTGGCACTTAGATCCGTCTGATAGTCGGCTCTGAATACCATTATGTACGCCCACAGACCCCGGGTCTGGTAGCGCTAAATGAGTCATAAATGTCCGGTCAACTGCTTAGACCGCCGTCCTCGCTTGGCCTAAAAGGGCTAACCCGAGTTGACAAGACCTTTATGTCTCACACTTATATGGGGGTGAGCATTCACTTACTTTACCGATGTGAGATATCACACCTAGAGCAATGAGCCAAAAGATCAAAGAGCCAGAGCTAAAAGCCTTGGGTGTCAAAAAGTCGTATTATTTTCTTCGTTGATAGAAAACGTTGCTTCCAACACCAGCTACGTTTGGGGGAGGGTATTAGAAGATAAAGTCAGAAGATACAAATGGAGATCGAAAAAGGAGATAAAGATGATATACAGTCAAGATAAATTAGATTTTTGAAAAAGATTATTTATTTGTTTTATTTAAATAATTCAAATTATATTTGGATAAGTATTTTGATTTATCTCGTATGATTTCTCTACTATATAAGAGACACATTGTAAGCTTTTTATCAATTCAATAAATACAAAAGTTTGAGTCTTCCGACCTGCGTATTCTGATTTTCTTCAGTTATATCTGGTAGTCGGCTCTGATATCAATTGTAACGTCTCCAACACCTGGGTCTGGCAGCGCTAATTGTGAGCAACCATGGATCCGATAACTACTTACACCCGCCGTACTCGCTTGGCCTAAAATAGTTAACCCGAGCTAACAATTCAATTATGTCTCTCTCTTATATAAAAGTGATGATTCTCCCACACTACCGAGAATGTAATATCACGCTTTGTGAATTTGTGAGAAACATTACCATCACATAAACGTGAGACATAATGGAATTGTTAACCTGGTTAACTTTTATAGGTTAAACGATGACGACGGGACTAAACAGTTATCTGATTTTTTATGATTCGATTCGCGTCGTATAATTGTGATAAAATTATACCTCTACCTGATAAATTTTACAAATTTTAGCCTTTGTTGAAGTGTGCCTATCGTGGATTATGCGTCGTCGTCTTTTTGCCTATCACAATGTAGTGTGGTGTTCAAACGTCTAATGAGTGCTTTATCCAAACATAGATAATACACCTCACTAATCATATATACAACAATGCGGTAGATTGCACAAAAGAGGAATGAAAATGGGCATACAACCAAAAGCATCTCATTCCTATTGAGATGTATCAATCGACTCGCATACTTACTAAGCTTATTTGTTTTCATATGTGATTTAAAAGTAGAAGGTAAATATATAGAGTATTGCAAAACAATTGTTGCACCTATAATTAAAACAACAGTTGCCCTTTAAACACGTTATTTTTTTAAGATGATTCACACAAGGCTAGAGTGACTTGTGTGTAAAGAATGATATATGAATATGAGATACAATTGTTTGTTTCTTACAATGCAAGCTCTCTGAAGGCTCTGAATCTTGGAGGCCCGGAAGAGGAAAGCGCTTCCTAGAATTTTAAAGGCGGTTGGTTTCTTATTACTTGTATTCCTTGATCTCTACATTGGATTCTTATGTTATGTTTATGCCATTGGGCACTCTATTATACGTAAAAAGTCTCTATGACTTTTAAGTGTATCTGCAACATGCGGATACTTAAACAAAAATAGCCATTTAAAAGTCTATCAAGTTCCCCGAAAAAAAAGCTAAAAAAAAATTAAAGAAAGAAAGAAATATTGAATGAAAAAGAAGTCAAACAAGTTAGGAATCGAATACAACCTAATGGCGGGGGCGGCAGGGACGGACACAGCATGGAGGAAGGGGTGCATGGCCCCCACTTAAATTTCGGTGCGCAATTACTAGTATATCCCTCCAATAATATTAAATACTTGTGTATGCATATAATTTCAAACATTAATATTAAAACAATCCTTGTAGCTTAATTGGTATGGTGCCAAGTATTAACCTTGTAGTCAACTGTTCAAATCCTTTCTGCTAAATATTTTTTATCCTTTTTTTCCTTACTAAAAAGGAGAAAATAAAACATATTAACATTCGTGAATTTCAAGAAAAATTTTCGCTACCATATTTAAGTGATCCTTTTTTTTGTTTGTTTTAATTTTCTCAGTTCTACCATTCGTAATTTATGTTTTATTTTCACATTTTTAGTGTTTGATATTTATGTATTCCCTTTTTCTTTTTAACATTCGTGAATTTCAAGAAAAATTTTCGCTACCATATTTAAGTGAGAATTCGGCCCCACTGAAAAAAATTCTGGGTCTGTCACTGGGGGCGGCTATACCCTTGTGACGGGTGGGACGGCCGACCCCATGAAAGAATAATAGATGCCTTTAGTTATTTAAGTTTGTCAACCGAAATTGTTGCAACAATAAGCTTATCACATAATTCATGCCATGAATAAGCTTGGACTATTGAAGTTGGGTGAAAAGCCATTAATGCCATTCCCCCTTCTTGATTTGGGGTGATTTAATTAACACTAAAAATGTAATTAACCCCTAATTAAAAATCTGATTATACTTTCTTAATCCGACCCCCAATCCCACCCCCTAAATTACGGCGGGTAAAATAACCACACCCTAATTTACGCGCCAAAATCATCAAAAGCCCCATTCTTATCCTATTTCCCCCTTTTCAAAGCCAATTACTCTGCTTCCGTCCCTCTCTTCGCAAAGCCGATTACTCTGCTTCCGTCCCTCTCTTCGTTGTGTCTCACTCTCGGTGTCCAGTCATTGTCCTCGCCAGAACAACCCTCTCTTTTCTTCTTCTCCGTCAATCATTGTCCGAGCCGAGCTGGGTGGTAATCGAAAGGGTTTCTTGGCTCTCCCTATCGGTATGTGAATGTAAATTAAGCTAATACCATTGAATTGCATGTAAATGATTGAGTTTGTGGTGTATATGATTTTGGAGATTAGGAAGGTGTGTATGTGGTGTTTAATGATTTAGGCAAATTGAGTTTTTTAGTTTATTTACCCTTGCGGGATTAGCTTAAACCGTGTTTTTATCCATGAGATTGAAAATGACTATTTGATTTGAATTGAATTGGTTAATTGTTGAATTGGTGATTTGTGCAGTTATTACCGGAATGACTATATATATATATATATATATATATATATATATATATTTTCAGTGAATGGTAATCATATTAATCCTTAAAATATTGATTATAGTGTGACACAAGTTTAAACTTGTAAATGGCTATGTGATCTTCTATTTACATTTCAAGGTGGATTGATTATAGTGTGACACAAGTTTAAACTTGTTAATGGTTATTTGAATGGAATTGAAATTGATTTGTGATTTAAAATAAATTGAATGCAATGCTACATTCAAGAGTTATGGATTTTGTCTATGTGTATATTGGTTTGTAATTATTGTATTGAATAAAAACAGGATCTCGATGAAGCGTGATGGAAGATAAAGTTTTTTATATTTTACCCTGTGGAGGTTGTAAAAGACATCAATGGTCTATGGTCTTGGAAGTATGTAGGGTGTGAATCCAAAGAAGTCTCGATGATTATGAGTGTAAAAAACATTACATTTGAAGAATTGTATGACATGATTAAAATGAGTTAGAAATACATACAACATTCTATGAGTTTGAGATGAAATATATGGTCCCCATTAGTAAAGCTAGACCGATGGTGCTTGATTGCGATAAGCTTGTGAATCGGTTTTTATATGTTTGTAATTTAAAACAAGATGCTTTATTAATATGTTTGAAGGAAAAGGAAAAGTGCACCGATGTTTATGAAAGTCAAGAAACATGTGAAGTAGTAAATGTGTCGGAAATTCAAGAAACATGTGTTGAAAGAGATGAAGAGACAGATGTTGATGTGTTGGGTAATGGGATGAAAGAGATGTTGGATGTAAGAAGAGAAAGCATGGAGACATGTGTTGAAAAGAATGTTAATGAAGAGACAGATGTTGATGTTATGGGGAATGGGATGAAAGATATGTTGGATGTAAGAATGGAAAGCATAGAGACATGTGTTGAAAAGAATGTTAATAAAGAGATAGATGTGGATGTTGGTGGGAATGCCATGAAAGAGATGTTGGATGTAAGAATAGAAAGCATAGATACATGTGTCGAAGATTCTCATTTGAACACGGGGAGTGACAACATGGACTTTAATGAGCAACTTGAAGACTCCTTATTGGTGAATTTGGGTGAAGATGTTTATTTAGAAGAATCATATCAGAGAATTAACATGAACGGGGCTGATGAAATGTCAAATGAGAATCTTGATGCCTTTGATGTGAGAAATGAGATTGTTGATCCATTGAATGCACCCCCAACTGTGGTTAACGTGCAAAGAATTGAACATGAAGACTTTCGTTGTAGCACTGTAGGTGATACTTTAGTGTGCATTCCCAAACATGAAGACTTTCGTGTGAATGATCCGTTTAAATGCAAAAGTTTTTTTGGTATTCAAACTTGCGAAGTTGGCTACGAAGTACAAATTTGAATTCAAAACGCAAACTTCCAACAAAAGCGTTTATTCAGTTTTATGTGAAGCCGCCGGATGCAAATGGCGTTTGCGAGCCACCAAACTCCAAGCACCTTCTGAGCGATTTGTAGTGGTAACGTATGCAAATTAGCATAGATGCCCTCCTATTGCTCCTCGAAAAGACCATAGACATGCTACACACAAGCTAATTGGCACATACTTTGCCAGAGGATTTAAAGATGCCAATCGTATTAACGCACCAAAGGACTTGATGCATGATTTCCAGCAAGAATTTGGCTATGATGTAACTTATTGCAAGGCGTAACAGGGCTAAGGGTTATGCAGAAGGATTTATAAGGGGTAATCCAAACAAATTTGGGGAGAATTACCCAAATATTGTTATAGGCTGAAGGCTAGAAACCCGGACACTGTATACCATATTGAAAAAAGTGATGGGAATGTTTTCAAATACTTTTTCAGGGCACTTGGTCAAAGTATTGAGGGTTTTTATTTGGCGATGCGGAAAGTCATTTCTGTGGACGGCACGCATTTGAAAATGTGTTATAAAGGGACCTTACTTGTGGCAACATGTCAAGATACAAATCATCAAATATTTCCACTTGCTTGGGGTGTTGTTGCTTCGGAAAGTATAGAGTCTTGGACATGGTTTTTTGATAAGCTAAAACCCATCATTGGGGACACGAATGATCTTGCGATACTTTCTGATCGTGCCGATAGTATTTAAACATCTTTCAAGGCGGTGTTTAAGAATGCGCACCATGGGCATTGCATGTATCACATGCAAAATAATTTGAGGATGAAATATCCGAGACGTGGTGTGGGAAAGATCTTTCAGAAAGCTGCGGAGGCCTATACAGAAGCAAAATTCAAGTTGCATTTCGAAACTTTATATAGTAAATGTCCGAAAGCTAACGAATATTTGAAAGAAGCAGAATTCCCTATGTGGGCTAGAGCTAAATTTGAGGGATTTCGTTACAACATAATGACCACAAACCGTGCCGAGTCTGTGAATGCTAGGCTAAAGAGTGCACGAGAATTTTCTATTGTTAGGTTGATTGAACATATCCGGGAGATGTTACAGGATTGGTTTGCTAAAAGAAATGAATCATCTACAAATTTCCAAGATGCTCTTACTCCTAAAATTGAAATCGAAGTGAAAAAAATCTTTGAGCCAGCCAAACGATTTTCAGTTAATATACATTCCTCAGATAAATATGATGTTCGTGACAAGGATGTTGTTATTCTTACATCGTTGAGTTGGATTTGAAGATGTGTACATGTAAAAAATTCTACATGGATAGGTATCCATGCGAGCATGCAGCTGCTATGATGAAGTACACATGGATGCAAGCCTCCAATTATTGCACTTGGTATTATAGCGTCAGTTGTTGGGCTAGCTTATTCCAAATGTGTGTATCCACTTCAAAATGAAGATGAATGTGTGTATCCCGATGATGTGATTAACGATGTGGTTTTGCCAACGAAGGTGCCTAAGAGAGAAAGTGGACGGCCATCAAAAAAGAGAAAACGATCAGCGGGGGACATAAAAACGAAGTATGTTTGTGGCAAATACGGTGTCAATGGTCATTACACTTCCACTTGTAAGAGTTTGATTGGTGGAGAAATGCTCACCAACGATACTCCTACTTTGCCATGATAAGGTATTGTATGTATTAATATTTAGAGTTCTTTTTTATTCAATCATGTTACACTGCATTAAGCTTGTTACGTTTTTTCTTTGACAATGTTACAAGAAGGCGTTGGGATACATATTGTGGTTGTTTAAGTATTAATGTTGATGAAGAGGATGAGTTACATTTTGTGGCTATTTAAACAATGAGGATGATTGGTTGATGTGTAAGCATTGAAGATGTAACTTATGTTGTATTTTGAATAATAGAAAGTGATTTGTTGATGTGTTTGTTTGTTATTGTATTTTGAATAATAGAAAATTATATGTGTTGGTTGTTCATCTTTGGTTGATTGGTAGATGTTTAAATCTGGAAGACGTAGACGATGTTGAATATTGAATGATGGAAAATTGATGTGTTGATTGTTCTCATTTGTTTAATGTGAAGGGAAGTTGTTCGAGTGTCACGAATGTGGTGTTTTATGTCCATTAAGGGTGTTGTAAAACATTCACTCCAGAAATAGGTTAAAACTTGTGTCGGCCCTGGAAACAATTTTAAGCTTGTGTAGCTCCAGGAAACAGGTTTAAGCTTGTATAGCCCCAGGAAACAGGTTTAAACTTGTAAAACATTGCTGTGTTGGCTGTTCTCTTTTTTCTTTAATGTGATTACCATTCGAATCCTTCAAATAACCATTAGATAAGAAAAACAAATGAAATGTACAGAGAAATACAGAATTCCACGAACTTAATATTTTATTTCGTAAGATGAAATACGAAATAAAAGGTTAGACAAGTAATAGTCAATAATACAAGTTTCTTTTGAGAGGAATTGTTCCATGACTGGTCTTCTCAAGCAGTGTCTCTAGGCGAGCAATCCTGTCTCTATCATGAAGTAACTGTTGGAAATAAAATTTATATTTTGATGATAATTCATCATACTTATTCTATGTATTGTCTTAACCTCATTGATGAAGTGCTGAAGCTAGCTGTTATAGTGAAAAGCTAAAAGATGTCTAGAACTGAATGTTTAGGTTTTACTAGAGTCTGATAATTGTATAGGTTACATCAGACAAGCACTGTAATAGTTAGTGTGTCGTAAAACTGAAAACTGGAAGTCATTCAGAAAACTGGAAATCATCAAGATAAACAAACTGACTCAGGATACACCAATATAAAAACCGAAGAAGATAAGTTCGCTGAGGGACACATACTCAGTTGGCTTATATAGAAGATGAAGAACTAAGGGTCACAGACTCAGTTATTGAAGATTGAAGAACTGAGGGTGACCTAAACTGACTTTATGGATCTTGTATGAAGACCTAAGAATCATAAGGACAATGAATTCTTAGATGATATTTGTTCATGGTGTACTCTAATTAAGTCAATAATAATCAGATGAAAAACTGGAGTACTGATATTTGAAGAAGAGTAAAATCTCAGTTAACGCTCTAAGTCAGTCAAGAAACTGACAAATGAAAAACTAATTATAAAACTGATAAGGATACTCAGTTTTACATGTCAGTCATCCAACAAGCTGATAGTACAGTCGAACGTTATAAAGGAAGCGATTCAATTGGATGAAATACTGACACATCAGAACGGTCAGAAAATATATCCGTTACAAGATAGACGTTGATACAATTTGAATTCAAGCCAAATGAACGTTGGACCTCAGACTATAAATAGAGAACTTTGCACCAAGGATAAATAGAGAACAAGAACACGAATTAAGAATAGTCAGAATTAGCAAGTGCATTAGTCATTCGAATTGCTATCATCTCTGTGCTATAACAAGATCAAATCAAGAATTTCTTCAACTGTTCAAACTACACAGATTTTATCCAGATTCAGACACTTTGAAAAACCACAAACAAGAATCAATTTATTGATTCTCAGCCCAACCTTGATTCTACATCAAATGTTTAGACTGTGAAGCAAACCGGGAAGGTTTTGCCAAGGACAGTTGTTACAAGCAGTCGGGCAGACTGTGTTTGTGGTGGTAGCTGGTGAAGAGGCAATACAACCCTTCAAGGACCAGTGTTTCAAGCAATTGAAGAGCAACAATTCTACCTGTTCTACAACTGTTTAGATAGTGAAGCTAGGGATTAGCCAAGAACTATTGTTTAGGACTTTTTGTAACAATTCACCTCAAGAAGTTCTAATGGAATTCTCCTCCGCACCACAGGGGAAGAGAGGACGTACAGGATTACACCACCTGGAACCTCTATAATATTCGGCTTATTTACTTTACGCATTTATTCATTTACTCAGTGTTTACTTATAACATTTTGATAGTTGATTGTTCACAAATTGACATTCATCAGAATTCAGTTTACCACACTTAGCTTTCATAACAGAATAACAAGATCAAGGAAAAGGCTAGAATTATATCCGCTGCCGGTTGATCTGTTTTGGTTAAGTCAGTTTAACTTAATCTCAGCTCAGTCAGCTCAACCCCACACAAGTTTTTTTTAACTAAACCATAATCTGTTTAAATCCAGTTTAGGGAAAGTTTTTGGTGACAAGTTTATTCACCCCCCCTCTCTAAAGTTGTGTTAGCCTTTCCAAGGGACCAACAATTGGTATCGGAGCAGTGTTTCTTTGACAAGATATCATTTGCTCTATATCTCCTCTAGTTGCTCTCATTTGAAAGCTCAGTTCCAGTTAATTTACAATCAGTCTTCACTCACTCACAATGGATAACAATCAGTATGCAAGACAAATGCTTATGTGCAACATGGATAGATTTGATGAGTATAAATGTCGTATGCAGGCCTTTCTAGCAGCTACTCATAATGAAATGATGGATGTACTCACTGATGGACCAATTCAGATCACTCACATGCAAACTGATGGCGAGAGACAAATTCGGGTTCCAAAGCCCAAATCCGAATGGACCAGTGATGATAGCAAGCGAAACAATCTCAACAATGTTGCTATGGATTTTATCCACAGAACTCTTGACAGCAACATGTATTTGAAGGTGAAAGAATGCACAAATGCCAAGGAAATATGGGACAAACTTCAGTTAGTTTGCGAAGGAACTGATTCAATCAAGGAAAACAAAATCTCTGTTGCAAAACAAAAGTTTGAGAATTTCAAAATGAAATCTGGAGAAACCATTGACCAAATGAAGACAAGATTCAGTGCTATCATGGATGAATTAGATCTACTCAAGATTGAGTACTCAAAGAAAGTTATCAATACAAGAATCTTGAAGGCATTACCAATGTGCTGGAAAATGAAGGTCACTGCTATGGAAGAATCTAGACGACTTGACATAGAGAATTCATTCAAAATCTTCTCAGATTTGAAAGCTTATGAATTCAGTGAAGATTTTACAAGTACTGCTACAATAATCAAAGCTTTAGAAGAACCAAAGACCACAGCACTTGCAGCAGCATCAAATGATAATCAAGAAAACTCGTCAAGCAATCTTCATGAATTGGATGAGATGGAAGAACAGATGGCTCTAATGATGAACATAATTCGAAGAATGAAGAGTGGACACCCAGTCACTCAAAAGTTCATCAACAGGACTCCTGAGAAAAGAAAAGATCATGAATATCTCTGTTTCAACTGCAAGAAACCTGGACATTATAAAGTTGAAAGTCCATAACTAAAATTATTTAATTTTTATTGCAGGATATATGGTACTTTGACAATGGTTGCTCTAGGCACATGACAAAGAGCAAAGACTGTCTCAGTAACTTTATTGCAAAAGATGGACCAAAGGTTCATTATGGAAGTAAAGACTAACCTGGTACACCAGAGGTTATGGCACCTTAATCAGGAATGGGCTTACAATCAAAAATGTATCTTATGTAGAAGGATTACACTACAATCTACTCAGCACCAGTCAATTCTGTGATATGGGATACAAAGTTACTTTTGACAAAGATTTCTGCGTTGTCGTCAGCGAATTATCAAGTTGTTTTAGCCGGAAGAAGAAAAGAAAATATGTATGTAGTAGACTGGTCAACAGCCGTTGCTAAAACTTGTTTGCTTGTGCATACCAAATCAGAAATCAGTTGGCTATGGCACAAGAAACTGAGTCATCTTAACTTTGATGACATCAACACACCTGTTAAGAAACAGTTGGTCATTGGACTACCGGAAACCTCATATAAGAAGGACAGCTTATGTGATGCTTGTCAACAAGGAAAGCAAACAAAAGCAACTTTCAAGACCAAGTCTCAGCATTCAACAACCAGACATCTGGAGTTATTACACATGGGCTTATTAGGACCTATTACACCAATTAGTATCAGTGGAAAGAAGTATACATTGGTGGTAGTAGATGATTTTTCAAGGTACACTTGGGTAATCTTCTTAACCAAGAAAAGTGAAACCAAGCAAAGACTTACAGAACCACTCAAGAGACTTCCGAATAAAAAAGGAGTACCAGTTGTGAAAATAAGATCAGATAAGGGAACTGAATTCCTCAACAGTGTGATTATTGAATATTGTGAACAGAATGGTGTTTTACACCAACTTGCTGCCACAGGAACACCTCAACAGAATGGTGTAGCTGAAAGAAGAAACATAACACTCAAAGAAGCAGGGAGGACTATGATCTGTGAAGCAAAACTACCTGAAAGATATTGGGCAGAAGCAGTTAACACAGCTTGTTACACACAGAACAGAGCTCTCATGAAAAAAGGAATGAGAAGACCCCTTATGAAATTTGGAATGGATGAAAACCAAATGTTTCCTACTTTCATGCTTTTGGAAGCAAATGTTTCATACACAATAATGGAAAAGATCAACTTCATGTTTTTCAGCCCAAAGCTGATGAAGGAATTTTTCTAGGATATTCAACTGTCAGGAAAGCTTTTAGAGTACTAAATAAAAGGACACTCAAGCATGAAGAATCAATTCACGTGGTATTTGATGAACCAAACTTCCCTGGTGAAACAACTGAAGAAAGACCAGAACCAGTTTCTCAGTCTCAGATACCAGTCTCACCAAAACCAGTTTTTGTTGACATTGGAAGACTATAAATTTCAGAATGTTCAGATCCAGATCAGACTCAGTTTCCAACTACTCAACAAACCACACCTGAACTACATGTTTCTGATCCAACTGAAGAAATTCAAGAACCAATTCTTGAAGAACCAGTTGAAGAAGATATAGATCCTTTGATGCAAGCACCCACGTATCAATGGATGGGAGATCACCCTGAAGAACTATTTATTGGTGATACTCAAACTGGAGTTCGAAGAAGACATCAACTAGATGCAATGATTGCATGTTTCCTATCTCAATCTGAACCTAAGGAAATTGAAGAAGCTTTGAAAGATCCAGATTTGATATTAGCTATGCAAGAAGAACTAAATGATTTCAAAAGAAATCAAGTATGGGAATTGGTAGAAAGGCCATCTCATGTGAATATCATTGGAACCAAATGGGTTTTCAGAAACAAACTTGATGAAGATGGGAATATCATCAGAAACAAAGCTATACTTGTAGCTAAAGAATACTCTCAAGCAGAAGGCATAGACTTTGATGAAACCTACGCACCAGTTGCAAGATTAGAAGCAATCAGACTACTTCTTGCCTTTGCAGCTCATAAGAAATTCAAAGTTTACCTGATGGATGTTAAAAGCACATTCTTGAATGGAATTCTTGCAGAAGAAGTATATGTTCAACAACCACCTAGCTTTGAAATCAAAGATCAGGCGGATAAAGTTTTCAGACTAAGGAAAGCTCTTTATGGACTTAAGCAAGCACCATGAGCTTGGAATGAAAATCTATCTCAGTTTCTAGTAGATAATGGATTCATCAAAGGGACTATAGACAAAACATTGTTCAGAATGAAAAATGGTGAAAATACTCTACTTGTTCAAATCTATGTTGATGACATTATTTTTGGATCGGAAGATGAACAATTATGTGAGAAATTTGCAAGTTTGATGAAAAGAAAATTCCAAATGAGTATGATGGGAGAATTAAATTACTTCCTTGGATTACAAGTTAAACAATTAGATGATGGAATTTTCATCCACCAAACCAAGTATACAAGAGAACTTATCAAAAAGTTTGGTATGGAAAAATCAACTGGAATTTCTACACCAATGGGGACCAACATCAGGCTAGATGAAGACAAATAAGGCAAAGATGTTGATCAAACACTTTACAGAAGGATGATTGGAAGCTTACTCTATCTTATAGCAAGTAGGCCAGATATATCATTTACTGTTGGTGTATGTGCAAGATTTCTGTCAAAACCAAAGGAAAGTCATCTCACAGTTGTGAAAAGAACATTGAAATATCTGAAAGACACAGATGGAGTTGGAATTTGGTATTCAAAAGAAGGATAATTCAAGCTAATATCTTATTCAGACTCAGATTGTGCTGGATGCAAAGTGGACAGAAAAAGCACATCAGGCACATGTCAGTTACTAGGAAATAGACTTGTGTCATGGTTTAGCAAAAAGCAAAACTCAATCTCAACTTCTACTGCTGAAGCTGAATATATAGCAGCTGGAAGTTGCTGTGCTCAAGTTTTATGGATTAGACAGCAATTAAGGGATTATGGGATAGAAGAAGGAATGATTCCCATAATGTGTGATAACACAAGTGCAATTGCAATCACTGATAATCCAGTCTTACACTCAAGGACAAAGCACATTGATGTGCGTCACCACTTCATAAGAGATCATGCAGAGAAAAAGGATATTACAGTTCTTTATGTACCTACTAAAGATCAGTTGGCAGGTATATTTACAAAGCCACTGGACAAGACAGATTTGCCAAACTGAGAACTGAATTGGGGATAATCAAAGTCAGTTGAAATCAGTTAAGCCAGAAATTAGTCAAGGGGATTAATCTTTGTTATGATGGGTGCGCTCACTTAACAGGTTAGTCAGTGACATCAACAATTTTAAACTGATCAACTAAAACTGACAGACTTTACTGAAACTGAATGATTTGATGAAACTGAAAGATCTCTAAAACTGACTTCAGTCTCAGTTTCTATTCCAGTCAACTCAAGTCAAAGGTTGAGAAGATAAAAGCGACAGCGGTTATATCGCATTTAATAACGGCAGTTTACTTTTGTCAGAATATGATGCGTATACACCCCATTACTGTCAAAACAGTACATGCCTTGGTTACCTAAACCATCATGAATTTGAAAAGCTGTACTCACCAACCGTCAGTACACTACCCCTATATATTCAACCCTCATTCACACTTCATAAAAATTAAAATCAAAATTTTCAAACCCCAAAATCATCTCAAATTTACTCTCTGTGTTCACACCCGGAAATGGCCACTTCAAAGAAATCACAAGAAGAAAGACTAATAACAGAGCTAGATGAATTTTCATTTGAAATTTATGAAGCTATGTGTAAAAACACTCTGTTAGCTAGTTACATCTGTGAAAAGATTCGGAAACAACCTGGATTAAGAAATATTCTGGAGGTTACATTCAAAGAAAAACATGACTTGGAAGGCATTTTGCAGTTCTGGCAAAATATGCGTCTGGTAAGAGACTCCTTAATGACAACAGTTCATGGAGATCGCATTGCTATCAATGAAAGAGTCATGAGATCACTTTTTGGCTTCAAAATTTCATCTGTGACATCAACAGATTTGACTACTCTACCATTGGATAGGGCTGCATTTCTAAAGCAACTAACTTTTTCTATGGAACCAATAGAAGTTGGTATTCATGTTGACAAAATCAAGCCAGAATTTGGACACCTCAACAGAGATGGCTCAGCAAGCACGTCATTGGAAAATCCAAAGGAATCAGTACGCTATCAAAAGAGAATATTTTTCTGATGAACATAATCTGGGATGAAATAGAATTCAATTGGGCAGGTTATGTAGTCAATCAGATAAAGAAGCAACACTTAGCCGAATTAGACAGTAAACAAATAGCTCAAGCTGAAGGTCAGGCAACTGTTGGTAGATTCCGACTGAAGAAAACACTCAGTGGAATCATTCAATTCTACTTAGAAAGACTCAAGGAAGGGAAGCATGCAAGGAAAGATGCAACTACAGCAAAAACAGGAACAACTTCCCAACCAAAAGCCGGTCAGAAAACTGTGTCTCAGCAGGAAGCTGAACACCGAGGAATCAAGCGAAAGGCAGACTCAGCACAAGAAAGATCAGTTGTAAGATGTTTATACCCAGAAACCTCAAGTAAGACATCACCAACTGAGGGGGAACAACAACAACTGACAACTGAAAATACAAGGAAAAACACTCTTGCTGATAATATTTCTCAATTACAACATGAATCTGTTCAGCAATCAGCCCCAGTTTTTGAAGCTGATAAAATTGTCAGACTAATGAAGATGAAGCTTAAACCAGAGGATTCTCGTGATGCTAGTCTACATACTGAAGAAAAGTTACTCTTGGAGAAATTGGAAATCGAAGATCTATACTCTCTATTTCCCATATCAGAGTTTCTTGAAAATTGTTTTAAAAGGTTTACTGAACTAGCTCAAAGGAGAGAATCAGCCACATCATCTGTTCCCAAAGAAAGTTCAAGGAAAAAGGATGATGATGAAGATGACCATACAAGGAAAGAAGCTGATGTGACTACAATTTTGCATTCAGAAATTCAACCTCAACCTCTAGCTACACAAACTGTAAGTCAGCAAGAAGAGTTGCCAGTTGGAAATCAGACAACTGACACTCAGCAAGCAGCTGATAAAACTGATAATCGACAACTGATGATTATTGAAGATATCACTCAGTCTAAGGATCAACCGGAAACAACATATGATCCTTCTGACATCCTAACAAAGCATGAGTTGGCCAAATTTCATGAAAACTTAAAGATTGTGCTAAGTCACAAGGATGCACAAAACGGCCTTCTATAAAACATTTCTGGATATCTCGATTATAGAACTAGAATAGATGTATCAGTTTATGCAAGACTAGAGATGATCCATAAATCCAGTTCAAGTTCTGCTTCAGAAATACTGCTACTAAAACAAAAACTAAAAGACTCAACCGCAGTAGATCGGGAGACACATGCTCAGGCTCACTGGCATATGAATCAACACATCTACGGGTTAGAAACTCAGTTTAAGGAAGTACTTGCTTCTTAGCAACGTATATCAGCCGACCAACAGGCAACCCATGCTTTGGTAGATCAGCTGTATGATGCCAAAAAGGGGGAAGCTGAAGAAGAAAAGCTGAAGTCACTTAAAGAAATGAAGCGACTTGAAGAAGAATTGGAAAGATACAAATCAGATCCTAAGTTCTGAAGGAAAGAACTAACTGACGAACAGCTCATTGTGAAATACAGTCAACCGGGAGATCGGAGAGTTACTCTTACAAAGGATATGTGGATGGAGTTTATCAAAGATCACTATCCTATCAAAGCCAAGTACAAGGATAAGACGATTGAGGAATGCTGAACTACTTTTTATCTGATATATTCTCAAAGCAGAAAATGGCACAATATAAGAAGAATCAGAGGATTGAAGACAAACTGAAGATTAAAGACAAAACTGAACAAATGAAAGCTGATGTAGTAGAATTTGAAAAATACTACTTGAAAGAATCAGACTTACCGAAGCTATTTCTATGGAGAAGATGGAAAGAAGGAAGTCAAGTTGACTACAACAAGACCTTTTCAAAGGAAGACACCAAGTTAGAAAATGACTATCGTTTGTATGACAAGGAGATGAAGTACATTTCAATAAAGAAAAGGCTTAGTCTTTAATCACAATTGTTTGGACTTAATGTAACTATTCCAGTTTTTGCTCATTCTAATGAAATCCAGTTTTCCAGTTTTACATTGTTTTACCTTTTTTTTTATCTTTAAGCTTTTCTTTTAGGGAGAGTTTTGGCATCATCAAAAAGGGGGAAATTGTTGGAAATAAAATTTATGTTTTGATGATAATTCATCATACTTATTATAAGTATTGTCTTAACCTCATTGATGAAGTGCTGAAGCTAGCTGTTATAGTGAAAAGCTAAAAGATGTCTAGAACTGAATGTTTAGGTTTTACTAGAGTCTGATAATTGTATAGGTTACATCAGACAAGCACTGTAATAGTTTGTGTGTCGTAAAACTGAAAACTGGAAGTCATTCAGAAAACTGGAAATTATCAAGATAAACAAACTGACTCAGGATACACCAATATAAAAACTGAAGAAGATAAGTTTGCTGAGGGACACAGACTCAGTTGGCTTATATAGAAGATGAAGAACTGAGGGTCACAAACTCAGTTATTGAAGATTGAAGAACTGAGGTTCAAACTCAGTTATGAAGACTTTGTCGAGACTGTAAAGTTGGACTTCAGGCAAGATTGTGGTGACCTTAACTGACTTTATGGATCTTGTATGAAGACCTAAGAATCATAAGGACAATGAATTCTTAGATGTATTTGTTCATGGTGTACTCTGATTAAGTCAATAATAATCAGATGAAAAACTGGAGTACCGATATTTGAAGAAGAGTAAAATCTCAGTTAACGCTCTAAGTCAGTCACGAAACTGACAAGTGATAAACTCAGTATAAAACTGATACGGATACTCAGTTTTACATGTCAGTCATCCAACAAGCTGATAGTACAATTGAACGTTATAAAGGAAGCAATTCAATTGGATGAAATACTGACACATCAGAACGGTCAGAAAATATATCCGTTACAAGATAGACGTTGATACAATTCGAATTCAAGCGAAATGAACGTTGGACCTCAGACTATAAATAGAGAACTTTGCCCCAAGGATAAATAGAGAACAAGAACATGAATTAAGAACAGTCAGAATTAGCAAGTGCATTAGTCATTCGAATTGCTATCATTTCTGTGCTATAACAAGATCAAATCAAGAATTTCTTCAAGTGTTCAAACTACACAGATTTTATCCAGATTCAGACACTTTGAAGAACCACAAACAAGAATCAATTTATTGATTCTCAGCCCAACCTTGATTCTACATCAAAGGTTTAGACTGTGAAGCAAACCGGGAAGGTTTTGCCAAGGACAGTTGTTACAAGCAGTCGGGCAGACTGTCTTTGTGGTGGTAGCTAGTGAAGAGGCAATACAACCCTTCAAGGACCAGTGATTCAAGCAATTGAAGAGCAGCAATTCTACCTATTCTACAACTGTTTACATAGTGAATCTAGGGATTAGCCAAGGACTATTGTTTAGGACTTTTTGTAACAGTTTACCTCAAGAAGTTCAGTGGAATTTTCCTCCGCACCACAGGGGAAAAGAGGACGTACAGGACTACACCACCTGGAACCTCTATAATATTCGCCTTATTTACTTTACGCATTTATTCATTTACTCAGCATTTACTTATAACATTTTGATAGTTGATCGTTATACATTTCACAGTTCACAAACTGACATTCATCATAATTCAGTTTACCACACTCAGCTTTCATACATAATAACAAGATCAAGAAAATGACAAGAATTATATCCGCTGCCGGTTGACTCAGTTTTGGTTTAGTCAGTTTAACTTAATCTCAGCTCAATCAGCTCAACTCCACACAAGTTTTTTTAACTGAACCATAATCTGTTTAAATCAAGTTTAGGGAAAGTTTTTGGTGACAAGTTTATTCACTCCCCCCCTCTAAACTTGTGTTAGCCTTTCCAAGGGACCAACAGTAACATTTGAACCATGGAATTTGAATTGCGACCTCTCAGTAACTTAGTGACGTTGATCTCAACTTGTTCAATTTTTTTTGCATCATTGTCTCGCATGCACTTTATCATTTCAATATCATTTTGAAGGACACCGATTGTGTATTCAAGTTTATCTGTTTTCTTCATTAAGTTCACAGAGGTAACATCTTCATGTGGCTCTGTAGATGAAGACACCTTGCCATATGTCCCAGTAGATGAAGACACCTTGCCATATGGCCCAGTAGATTCAGACACCTTGTCCTGCCATATGAAATAGTCACATTTGACTTCATCGTCCTGCAAAATAAGAAATTCCAATTATTATACAGACACATTAACCCTTGAAAGAAATGGAAAGTATAACCAAAATAATTAGTCATACCGGCCAATATGGACAACCATAGAACAGTCTCCCTGGGTTACCCTGTGTTCCCGAAGTCACCAATTTTGCAGGAACACCACATTTGCATAACAATGTATGCTTATGAAATGGCCCAGATTCATTTACCTTGCTAGAAGAACTGGAAATCGGAGATGTACCCTTCATATTTTGCTTCATGCTCGTTTCAGAGATTGCAGGCACTATGAAAAGGAAAAAAAAAGTGCATAATTGAGTATTAATTGGTATGTCTATATCTCAAATAAATAACTAAACGCCCCTAACAAGTACCCAATTCACAAGAGTGCAATCTATTTGTGAATTTGACTGCTTCTTCGTTTCAAAACAACATAATTCATAAGAGCATAGTAACTCACCAAATTAGCTCGAATTCACAAAAATGTAACCAAAATATAGAAAAACTAAAACAAAAGAGCAGAGTAACTCACCAAAATTAGCTCTGTTAAGTCATCCTTGATGCTCTGTTTATTCACACAAGTATGTTAGAAATTAGCTCGAATTCAAAAAAATGTAACCAAATTCTGGAAAAACTAAAACAAAAGAGCAGAGTAACTCATCAAAATTAGCTCTGTTAAGTCATCCTTGATGCTCTATTTATTCACACAAGTATGTTAGAAATTAGCTGAAATTCAAAAAAATGTAACCAAATTCTTGAAAAACTAAAACAAAAGAGCAGAGTAACTCACAAAAATTAGCTCTGTTAAGTCATCGTTGATGGTTTGTTAATTCACAATAGTATGTTAGAAATTAGCTCGAATTCACAAAAATGTAACCAAATTCAGGAAAAACTAAAGAGTTACCTCGGAAAGCTGGTAGTATTAATTATTTTATTTAGTTTCAGAGTGTGAATGTTTGGTTTCTTTAAGGGAGATTTTGAAGTTGAAGGTTGAATGGTGGGAAGAACAAACGAGGGAAAGACATCAATGAAAGGGGCGGGGGTGTAGTTGGGTTAGGTTAGAGGGGTTGTTAATTGTGGGTGAAAAATTCGAATCAAATAATTTGAAAATTTCAAAATTTTGGGCGATTCTTAGTGGGAAAGCACAAAAATTTAGTTGCAACAATTGAGAGGGGGCAGCTTAAGGGCGGGAATTGATGATAATAGAGGGGAAAGTAGGGTTCCGACTTCCGAATAATTATAAAAAAATTACAAAATAAAAAAAAGACAGTCTAGTTACATCATCATTATTATATTATATTAAAAATTGATTATTAAAAAAAGTACTTAATACATCTCTTACTACTAAATATACTATAATAATTTATAATAATTGAAAAAAAAGTACTTAATACATCTCTTACTACTAAATATACAATAATAATTAATAATAATTGTAACAAAATTAAACGGACTACCTATCGTGTAACATACTGACGTAAGACACCATAAACGGACTTCTGATTCCATTAGGACTACTTATGGTGTGACATACTAACGTAAGACACCATAACCGGACTTCTGATTCCATTAGGACTACTTATGGTGTGACATACTCTCGTAAGACACCATAAACGGACTTTTGATTCAATTAGGACTACTTATTGAGTGGCATACTCACGTAAGACACCCTAAACGGACTTATAGAGTGACATACTCACGTAAGACACCATAAACGGATTTATTGAGTGACATACTCACGTAAGACACCATAAACGGACTTATTGCTTGACATACTCACGTAAGACACCATAAACGGACTTATTGTGTGACATACTCACGTAAGACACCATAAACGGACTTTCGATTCCATTAGGACTACTTATTGAGTGACATACTGACGTAAGACACCATAAACAGTGTGTGACATAATCACGTAAGACACCATACACGGATTTCCTATTCCATTAGGACTACTTATTAAGTGACGTACTCACGTAAGACACCCTAAACGGACTTATTGAGTGACATACTAAATTAAGACACCATAAACGGACTTCCAATTCCATTAGGACTACTTATTGAGTGACATACTCACGTAAGACACCATAAACAGACATACGATTCCGTTAGGACTACTTATGGTGTGACATACTCAAGTAAGACACCATAAACGAACTTATTGAGTTACGTAAGACACCCTAAACGGACTTATTGAATGACATACTCACGTAAGACACCATAAACGGACTTATTGTGTGACATACTCACGTAAGACACCATAAACAGTCTTATTGAGTGACATAGTCACGTAAGACACCATAAACGGACTTATTGAGTGACATAGTCACGTAAGACAGCCTAAACGGACTTATTGTGTGACATACTCATGTAAGACACTATAAACAGACTTATTGTGTGACATACTCACGTAAGACACCATAAACGGACTTCCGATTCCATTAGGAGTACTTATTGAGTGACATACTCACGTAAGACACCCTAAACGGACTTATTGTGTGACATACTCACGTAAGACACCATAAACGGACTTATTGTGTGACATACTCAAGTAAGACACCATAAACGGACTTATTGAGTGACATACTCATGTAAGACACCATAAGCGGATTTATTGTGTGACATACTCACGTAAGACACCATAAACGGACTTCCGATTCCTTTAGGACTACTTATTGAGTGACATACTGATGTAAGACACCATAAATGGACTTATTGTGTGACATACTCAAGTAACACACAATAAACGGACTTCCGATTCTATTAGGACTACTTATTGAGTGACATACACATGTAAGACACCATAAACGGACTTATTGTGTGACATACTAGCGTAAGACACTATGAACGGACTTCCGATTCCATTAGGACTACTTATTGAGTGACATACTCACGTAAGACACCCTAAACGGACATATTGAGTGACCTATTCACGTAAGACACCATAAACGGACTTATTGTGTGACATACTCACGTAAGACATCCTAAACGGACTTATTGAGTGACATACCCACGTAAGACACCATAAACGGACTTATTGTGTGACATACTCAAGTAAGACACCAAAAACGGACTTTCGATTCCATTAGGACTACTTATTGAGTGACATACTCACATAAGACACCATAAACGGACTTATTGTGTGACATACTCACGTAAGGCACCATAAAGGGACTTATTGTGTGACATACTGAAGTAAGACACCATAAACAGACGTCCGATTCCATTAGGACTGCTTATTGAGTGACATACTCACGTAAGACACCATAAACGGACATATTGTGTGACATACTCATGTAAGACACCATAATCGGACTTATTGTGTGACATACTCAAGTAAGACACCCTAAACGGACTTCCGATTCCATTAGGACTACTTATTGAGTGACATACTCACGTAAGACCCCATAAACGGATTTATTGAGTGACATACTCACGTAAGACACCATAAACGGACTTATTGCTTGACATACTCACGTAAGACACCATAAACGGACTTATTGTGTGACATATTCACGTAAGACACCATAAACGGACTTTCGATTCCATTAGGACTACTTATTGAGTGACATACTGACGTAAGACACCATAAACAGTGTGTGACATAATCACGTAAGACACCATACACGGACTTCCGATTCCATTAGGACTACTTATTAAGTGACGTACTCACGTAAGACACCCAAAACGGACTTATTGAGTGATATACTAAAGTAAGACACCATAAACGGACTTCCAATTCCATTAGGACTACTTATTGAGTGACATACTCACGTAAGACACCATAAACAGACATACGATTCCGTTAGGACTACTTATGGTGTGACATACTCAAGTGAGACACCATAAACGAACTTATTGAGTGACGTAAGACACCCTAAACGGACTTATTGAATGACATACTCACGTAAGACACCATAAACGGACTTATTGTGTGACTGTTGGGGAGATTTTGCATCATTAAAACAAAAGAAAATTTATAATTAAACCTATACTACCATGCAAAACTACCTCCTAACCGGCCGAATACCGGGTAGTTGCTAGTAAAGTTGGATAAGTACGGGTATCGATCCTTAGGGAAAAGGGATATTGAATCTAATCTAATTAATTCTTCTTTATTAACTAAACCTAAACCTAAACTAAAACGGAAAAGTAACTGGACAGAGGATTGTTAATCCAAAGCCAGGGAAGATAATTGCGAACCAAAATAAATAAAATCTATTCTAAGAAAAATAGTAAAACTAACTAACATGATAACGATTCAAGCAATTAAACATAGAACAACCGATGATCCACCGTCCCGCAACCCTTTAATTCTTCCCTAGATTATCTTAACGATTTAAACAAAGTTGTGGTTTCACCTATCAAACGTATGAATTCCTACTTTCATAGATGAATTCGCCTATCAATCTCTATCTTTCGATTTACGGAGATTAACGCATCATAACATAAACCAAGGTGCAAGATTTATTAGATCTAACAACCTAGACATTCAACCTATCAACTTTCGCTTGACATAGATCAAAACGTCTATTCTTTCCTATGGTGATCTCGCGTTTACACCGACTTTCGTCCTATGGTAAACATCAATCGCAAACATCTTTCGATATAAATTTGCAATAACAAATAATCATAGAAAAGATACGAACTTGAATTAAACACTTACAAGATCATCCAAAGAAACAAATAAAAACGCTGCTGGAAAAATTAACCATGGCTGCTCCAAGTTTGATAGCTTCAAAACATCATCATGGGAAAGAAGAAACGGAAATAAATAACTAATCTACCAAATCTAACCCTCGGTCGATCGAGCACAAGGCTCAATCGACCGAGGTAAAGCCCTGCTCAGAATTTTGGAGTTCTCTGGCTGCTGCGTGTAATTGTATGATTTAGGGTTCCATGATGCGCTGCTATTTATAGATAGTAATGTCGGCTGCTGTTTCAATGCTTAAGTCGGTTGTGCAATTGAGGCGGTGGACGCAGCTGAACGTTCGTTTGAACTCCGTTTGAACTCTCTGTATCAATTTGCTGCTGTGAACGCTGGTTTAGAGTTTGGACTCAAACTTCTAAAATTCATATCTTGAGTTGTAGACCTCCAAAAATTATGATCCAAATGTCATAATTAAGCCCTCGGAAAACTCTACAACTTTCATTAAGGACTCCTCTTCAGAAAACGCCTTTTTGATTAGCCCGTCGTATCCCGAGTCGTTTTCGGGATTTTCCACTAGTTTCAGCAACAGCATCCAAACTTGTAACGCTCATATCTCGGGCCTCATAAGTCGGAATGAAGTGATTCAAAATCCTGTAGAATCCTCTCTTCAAGCCCTACAAATCTTCTCTTGAGGTCGAGAGTCAAATCACTTTATATCATATCTAGAACTGCGTCGGAAGTTCGGCTGCTTGAAAGCTTCATTCCAAGCTTTATCTCCATCTTCCTTCCATTTCACTTCTCTTCCAAGTCAAAAACATGTATCTACATTGCATCCAAACACCACAAAAACGTAACAATATCCAAAACCTTATAAAACAATCAAATAATCGTACAAATTGATACGTTTTGCGGATTACCTATGAAAAGCCTCATTTACTTAATATTTAACTATAACGCTCAATATCTATGAAAATCATCCGAATATGGGGGAAATTGATATAGAAAATATATGTAAAAACACTACAATTTAGCCCTTAACAACACCCCCACACTTAAACCTTGCTCGTCCCGAGCAAGACAAAACAAGAACATACCATCAAGAATCCACATAACCTGACACGAGATATAGTAAAAATCATGACAAGCTAGTATTCAGCAAATCGACCTCACTCGGTGATGTGTGTGCAGAACCTACTAAACTTCCACCGATCCTCTCTCGATATGATACATCAAGCACTAACAGTTATCCGGTCAACTAAACGAAAACTTCATTCTATCTACAACACTTACCTAACAAAAACTAATTACCAAGAACATAGTAACTAACTCACAACTAAACTCCTTTACTTAGTACCAAGAAAATACCTTTCGGGTCTCTACTGGGTTTAGATCAACTTGACTTAAAATTCCAAAAAAACGTATATTTTATATTTTATATTTCCTATCGTCGCGTCTCAAAAGTTTAACACACTCCCCTACATTAGAGGCAGTCACCCTGAGATCACTCAATCCCTTACTGTCCAAGGTAAACCACACTCCCCAATTGGGGCAGTATCCAAATGGACTCGAGGTGATAGTTATAAACAAAATTCCCGCAAAGAAATTTTATTCATTTATTATTTATAGATATATATATATATTTTTCAAACTCTTAGGAAACTCGCGGTCAAATATTATTTCTAACACATTCAAGACTCTTAAAGTTCTCAAGAACACTAAGGTACTGAGATTCTAACTGTGAGTATAGCACAAGTTCTTGACTTTCATTAATGCTAAATAAGTGTTATCTGTATCAAGAATTAACTTTCCTTTAACTAACCGGAAACTATTCTATATTTGGCTCTTCATCTAATAGGTTCGTGAAATGAAGTTCAAGTGAGTATCGAATCTACCAAACCTATTCTTAAACATGATATGACTACTGATAACAACTAAAGGGTGCCAGATTATAAAACTAGCATGCAATTGAAATGTTACTCGGGACGAAACAAAAATTTTGAAAAATTTAGCACTTTTTCATAGAAAATTATAATTAATATGAGCAAATGAAAGTAGATACACAAAAACCATCCCCTCCCCCACACTTAGATTGCAACTTGTCCTCAAGTTGTGCAGAATGAAAAAGAAAAAGAAAACTTAGCTGATTCGTTGTTCGAAAGGGAGCTATTCTGGAAGTGGGTCGACCTCACCCAGAAATGCTCAATGAATCCAGCAAACTGTGGACCATCCACCGGAAAACTGAAATCGTCTACAGCTCACAAACGCTAATATCCTGCACACTTGAAAAACACGGAAGTATCTCGGGGACAAGGGGGAATATAATATATAAAGCACAAGAAAGGAAGTCTAGAGAATTTTCAGATTAAGCTCAAATAAAGATGGAACATATACATGAAATATTACAAAATAGTAGGCTAGGTGCAACTATATGAAAATGCATTACAATGCAATCTACGTGAAAAATCTTAAAAATAAAATAAAAACGAGGTAGTATTACGGAAACCGACAGTTAACTACACTCAAAAAGAAAAATAAGCTAGGTGGTATTACGAAAACCGACAGTGACCACACTTAAGAAAAATAAAAGGAAAAATAGAAAAACAATGCAACTATATGAAATGCAACTAAATGAAATGCATTTAAATGATATGCAAAAAGAAAATAAAATAAAAGAAAGAAAACTAGCCCACTATATGCAACACGACATATATATAAACGTCTACCACATAATGACAGGTTACGATAAACGACAGTGCTGTCACTAGTGCCGACGCGCCTTAAGACTTATCAAAAGTGATAGACTTATGGAAACCAACAGTCATCTATCTAAACAGGTATAACTCATATGGAGAAAGGACGTAGCATACGGAAAACCGACAGTAGTATGGAGGCTAATTCCGGGTCGATCTTACGGGGAACTAGACGAATGTGAATCCTAGCTTTTGTTTCCAACTAAACTATTGTCACGAAACTAACCTAAACAAAGAACTAACCTAAACAAATATGCATAAAAGTAACTAGACAGAGGATTGAATCCAATGCTAGGCAAGATTGAAAGCAATAAAAACTAACTAAGTCGCAGAAAAATAAAATAAACTAAACTAAGCTAAGCAATTCGAGTCAAGTGATTTAAATTAAATTTTAACGAACGAACAAGCAATTGTTCCACCTATCCTATCAACGTTTGATACTAATTCGGATTATTTCGTGATCTCTACTCAAGTTGTGATTCACCTATCTAAGGCATGAACACCTACTTTCGTAGACAAGTTCGTTTTCTAATCTTCGATCTTTCGATTTAAGATTAAGTCTTTCTAACCTAGGCGTGAAATCTTTCAATTTCTAACCTAGAGATTCAATCTAATAACTTTCATTGTGATTAGATTAAAGGTCTAAACTTTTATCATGGTGTTCTAAAGTTAACATGACTTTCATCAAGCAAACAATAAACAAAAGCACGGATCTTTCGATATAGCATGCAATCAACATATAAAAACATGATAAAAGTAACAAACTTGAGATAGGACTCACAAAATAATCACGAACTAGAGATCAAACTGTTGAAACGGACGGCTTCTCAACGCTCGTTCAAGGAGGATTTAGCCTCCTAGCATCCTTTGCACATCGAATTGTTCAATAAAAAGTACATGGAATTAATTAATCTAACCTATGAATTTAGAGGCATAAAATTTGATAAAAGTAGTAAAGAACCGCAGCCAAGCTGCTCCTAAAATTTTAGGGTTCGAATTGTGTCTAGGGTTTGAGAAATCGCGCCTATTTATAGATTTTTAGGTCGGTTTAGGCTAAGGCGGTGCTTAGACGCCCGTCCGGCCTTGTGGACGCTCGTCCGCCAAAATGGACGCTCGTTCATGCTCTGCCATGAACTCCTTCCAAACGCTCGTCCATGCTCCGTCCATAGACTCTGTACTGATTTCTTCATCTGGAACGCTGGTTCAGGTTTTCAAACACCAGTTTATGATCTGAACGCTGGTTCACCCTTGAACGCTGCATGAACGCTCGTTCCAGTTCAGTTTGATGTGATTTTTCCATCTTTATCTCTTTTCTTCATTCCACTTTATCATTATCTCTTTCTCAATTGAACTTAGCTCGATTTTGATCACTTTTTATCAGCATTTGAACCACATAACTGCACCTATAACACATAGAAAAGATTGCAAAAATGTAATATAATTCAAATAATCATAATTTCATATTAAGAACACATAAATTCACCAATTTTGCGATTAAACCGATAAAAACCTCACTTGCTCAATAACTCATTTAAACACTCATTTTCTATGCAAAATATACAAACATAGGGGGAAATCATTATGAAATATAGCATTATAAAACGTACAAAATCACCCTTAACAACTCCCCCACACTTAAACTTTGCTCGTCCCGAGCAAAACAAAACAAGATAAAGGCTCGGAAAGAATATAAACACCTCAACACATATACCATAGACTCAATAAATCAGAAGTTCACCCGAGTGTGTGTGCATAGCCATAGAAAACTTCCACTAAATCCAAACTTGAATATTTCAAGCAAAACTAGCTAATACCCCCTTCAAACTAGTAATAAAAGATACTTATAAGATGCACCCTACAAAACGGAGCATATCACGGAAAAGATGATAGAACACATTTAAGAACTTTCCGACATACTTAGAGGATAATCCCTACAGCATATCCATCGGTTTATACTGGGGATAAGATTAACGATAACTAAGTCTCATTTCAGTCTTTTCATACCAATTCTTAAGTAGATTCAATTGATTTCACATTTAAACACACATCAGAATAAGCTATTGCTCATCATAGCAGAATAGGACATACGTGGTATACCCTACCTTACTCAAATCATAAAGCAGCTTTTCCTGACTGTCGTGAGCTTTTAGTCATCATAGTGGTATAGGACATACGTGGTATACCCTACCTCACTCAAATCATCGACTAGCTTTCGACACACCCGATAGATTCATTTAATTATTCAACTTCTCATTTGACAATAGTTACGTGTTACTTATCACATTCAAACGTCTAGATATTCACAGTATAACATACTACGGAACTAAATACAAACTATCATAAATCTCACGATACATACGTAGCACTAAGCACATGACTTATAAGAAAATCAAAAATTACTAATCCAAACGGGGTATAGCTTTATAAATTAGCTCATCATTCACTATGGCACGTGGAAAATAAATCTTGGTGAAACAACTAACTCACTTAAAATATGGTATACAGCATCAATGACTATAACAAACCGAACAAAAACGTGTATTGCCTACTCGGGACAAAACAAAAACAAAAGTGTCGAAAAATTTTGAAAAATTAAGCCCCCATTTTGCACAATAACATCATATATTAAGCAAATGGTAGATACATAGTGATCATTCCCCTCCCCCACACTTAAATAACAACATGTCCTCATGTTGTGCAGAATAAGAGAAACTTAGCTGATTGTAGTTCTAAAGTGGCAATTCTGGAAGTGCTACGTATCAACTCCAGAAAGGCTGGATGAAAGCAGTAAACTGTGGACCATCCACCGGAAAACTGACATCATCTGAAAGCTCACAAGTGCTATAGCAAATATCCTGCATACATGAAAAACAACACAAAACGTACCTCGGGGATACAAGGGATTTAACCATATCGCGCAAAAGTGATAGAGATAAAGATAAGAGGAAATCGTAAGCAAAACAACACTTCGACCCTGTATAAGATTAGGACGGCTGACTGATAAAAACAACACAATCCTAATAAGATTAAAACAACTAGAACAAGGAAAAATAACTAAAGAAAGAAACTAATATAATAAGGGATATCTAGGATGCCTCCTAGTAGCGCTAATGGTTATTATCGTTAGCTCGACACATTTGAAGCTCAGCCTGGATCAGGCCATTTAACCTTTCTGCCAGCCACTACCTCGTTTAAGCTCCGGTCCGTAGTGTGGCTGCAGAAACAGCATCTAACACATGGGGTAAAATATTTTTGTTAAGGGTGATTTTATATGTTTTATAAGGATATATTTTATATCAATATTCCCCGTATATGGATGTTTTTCATAGAAATCGAGCTTATAATCGATTAATTGAGTAAATAGTGTTTTTAAGAGGTTAATTGCAAAACGTAACGAATTATGTGCTTAAATGATGATTTTATGTTATTTTGGAAATACGTTACGCTTTGGTATGTTTTCCTATTGTTGTAGATACTCATTGATGATGGAAGAGAGGATTTTAGAGAGCCAAATTCGTGCTTGGAAAGGATCAATCAAAGTTATGGAAGATTGAAAGATATAAGGAAAGAAATCAATCAAGATAAATGTCGGAAAATCAGGATTCCGGGTAGTGACGACCTTGCAACGCAGTTATTGATATGATAACAACCGATTTGACCCTGGACCTCAAGAGAAAAGTTGTAGGGCTTGAAGAGAGGATTCTACAGGATTTTGAATCACTCCATTCCGACTTACGAGGCCCGAGATATGAGCGTTACAAGTTTGGATGCTGTTGCTGAAAATAGTGGACGGGCGTCCGACCTTGTGAACGGGCGTCCGGCACCGTTACTGTAGCAACCGCCTCGGATTTTCTATAAATAGCAGCGCGTTTTCAACCCTAAAACATATATTTTCGACTCCTATTGATCCCCAATCATAAGAGAGCAACCCTAGGTCGCCCCAGCCCCTTTTGGGAGGCTGGGGTGGCAAGTTAGATTAGGTTTTATTTCGTTCGCTTTTCTTTTCTTGTTCGAGCATGATGAAAGGCAGCCATGGACAGCTTTGTGAAGCTTCTTTTCAGCAGCACTTTTATTTCTTTTCATGGATGATTTTGTAAGTTTTAGTTCAATTGTTCTTTTCCTATGATTATTTGTATCGTGCAATTTATATCGGAAGATTATTGCTTGTTGATGCTACCGTATGACGGAAGTCGGTGTAGTTTAGATCACCGTAGGAAAGATTGGATCTTTAATCTATACATAACGGAAGTTCGTAGGTTAAATTTCTAGGTTTACGAGAGAACCACAATTTGATTAATTCGTTGCAAGATTTTTCTAGATTTGAATTGAGGGATATCACCGTTACCGGAAAGATGAGATTTTTCATGTATTTGTTTCATTACGTTATTCTTGTTCTCTTTCATGTTTCGAGATGCTATATGTTAATCGAATTTAGATAACGGAAGTTAATAAATTCGTTAGATTGCCATGATAGAGATTAACATTTATTATTCCAACAAACGGAAGTTGAGGGATAAGGTTGTTAGATTAGGATTTAATCCGTATCTTTGCTTCGTATACATGTTAGTTAAGACCGGAAGGTAAACTAATGAATGGCGTGATAAATCGGAAGAGGAAACGCTTCTTTAGATAAGATAATAATCCAAGATAACTTGTGAATGAATATGTGTTGATCTTATTTCTTTCGGTGAGATGATGGGTGTTGGGAAGAGGTTGATCATGGTTTGTTCATGGTTGTTCAGTAGATAGATTTACCGCTTTCGTAGATGTAGTTTTATTTATGTTTTTATCGCTTTTATCCTTCCTGGCTTTGGATTAACAATCCTCTGTCCAGTTATTTTCCGTTTTAGTTTAGGTTTAGAGTTAATAAAGAAGGATTAATTAGATTAGATTCAATATCCCTTTTCCCTGAGGATCGATACCCGTACTTATCCAACTTTACTAGCAACTACCCGGTATTCGGCCGGTTAGGAGGTAGTTTTGCATGGTAGTATAGGTTTCATAAATTTTCTTTTGTTTTAATGATGCAAAATCCTCCCAACAAAAGTGGCGCCGTTGCCGGGGAATAGGTGTCATGTTGAATCTAGTTTTGTTAGTTCTCGATTTTGTTACGTTTTATTTTTGTTTTTAATAAAAGTAGCGTATACCAAGTTGAGAGTTTTTATTTTGCCGTGTTTCGATGACCGTTAGGTTAAGAATGTGCAAAAGTTTTTACTCAACTTGTTTTACGAGAAGTTTATATGTTTATGTGTTACCTAGTCTAACCCCTGTGCTTAATTTGATAAGGCTGCTGTGCTGTGATCTGTGTTGCTGTGTTGTGTTCATAAGTATTTATTTTCTGTTTTCTCATTCATTCTTGTTGTACTGTCTGGATGTTCTTCATACTGCAGTGAACAGCGTCAGAAGTATTGACGCCGTCGCTCAAATATTTTCAATCCTGTTCTGATTTAGAGGACCAGACGAGCGTCTATACTTTCTGAACGCCCGTCCAGTTCTGAACGCTAAGTGAACGTTCGTCCGGGGTTCAGTCCAGGTTCTAAATTTCTTGATTTTATTTTCAATGCTTTTATTTGATGTGGATTTTTCATTCGAGCTTCTGTGGCTAATTGATTTTTACATAGATGCCCTGAACTTATATGTTTTACCTTTCCATCTATGAATCCATGTTAGATAATTGATCAATTCCTTATATATGATTCATCTAGGCATGTTATAGTGACTGTCGGTTCTCGTAAGCTATAACTGTTCTATTTGTTAATTAGTAGCTAATGTCGGTTTCCGTATGCTACATACCGCTGTGATGAATCTTTTAAGCTTTGAGACTTATGTGCTTCCTTGTTGTTTTTATAACTCATTTGGGTAGCTACTGTCGGTTTTCCGTATGCTACGATGGAAACCATATGAGTTATATCTGTTTAGTATAGCTAACTGTTGGTTTCCATAATGCTATCACTTTTGACGAGTCTTAAAGCGCGTCTACACTGCATGTAATGAACAGCACTGTCGTTTATCGTAACTTGTCATTATTTGGTAGACGTTTATTTTATACATGTCGTGTTGCTAATTAGTGGGCTAGTTTTCTTTCTTTTATTTTCTTTTATTTTTGCATATCATTTAGTTGCATGTCATCTAGTTGCATTGTTTTTCTATTTTCTTTTATTTTTCTTGAGCGTAGTTAACTGTCGGTTTTCGTAATACTACCTCGTTTTTTTCCATGATGGTTACTGTTGGTTTTCCATATGCCATCATTATTTTATTATTGCATATCATGTAGATTGCATTGTAATATCTTTTTCATGTAGTTGCACCTAGCCTACTATTTTGTAATATTCCATGTATATGTTCCATCTCTATATGAGCTTAATCTGAAAATTCTTTCTGATTTCTTTTCCATGTATAATCCTCTATCATTATTAGTTGGAGTTTGATGTTTCTGTTTGCACATGTGGTCTATATTAATCTACAAGCTTCTGTGGCTTTATTCTTAGATGTCCTGAGTTTAAGTGTTGATCTTTCTATCTGAGCTATTATTTCTTATTGTGCTTATATCAAACTTCCATATTTGGACGCTTAGATGTTCTGTACTTTCCCTGTTTGATTTTTCCATCTAAAGCGATTCTATTTTGTGCTCTGTATGTTCTATTCCCCCCGTGTCCCCGAGATACTGCCATGTTTTTCAAGTAGTGCAGGTACATTTTTGGCTGTTCTTATTAAGCTGGCCTTGGAAGTGAATCTGGAGAGAAATACCTATGACATCTCGTGCCTCGGAAACGCGGATCGATTATCTATCCTTCTTCAGCCTATCTTCATATCATTACCAAATCAGCTAAGTATTTTTATCTTTTCTTTAATTCTGCACAACATGAGGACATGTTGTAATTTAAGTGTGGGGGAGGGAATAGGTATCTACATTCATTTGCCATATTATTATATTTCTATGAAAGTGCTAAATTTTTAAAATTTTTTGTTTGTCTCGAGTGAGCAAGAGCATATCTTTGTTTGATTTCTTATATCATTGGTGCATTATTTTTCATATTTAGTAAATTTAGATGTCTCACCCGACACTATTTTTCACGTGCCATAGTAGATGATGAGCTATAATTTAAAGCTATGCCCATTTGATTAGAGATTTTTTGATGATTATCGCATGATTCTTTGCTTCCATACGAATTTTGAAAATTTTAATAGTTTGTGCTTAGAATTAAAGTATGACATACTGTGAATATCTGAAGGTTTGAATGTGATAGGAGGGATATAATTTAAGGTTTGCATACCAATCTAAGATGAATAATATGAATAAGATATATTTATACGTGTCGGAAGTAGCTACCAATGATTTGAGTGCGGTAGGGCATTATCACGAAATGTCCTATACCACTATGAGGTTAATAGCTCCCGACTGCCTGATGATAGTAGTCCAGCTAGGGTGTTATCACGAAACGTCTTATTGCTGGGAATGAGGGCATATATGTTATATATGTGTGGAATTGATTGAACTATAAAGAAAAATTAATGAATGGCAATGTGAAAGATGGTTGAAAACCTTAGTTATCTTCTGACTATCCCCAGTATAAACTGAATGATATGTTGTAGGGACTATCCTCTAAGTATGTCGGAAATATTTTAAATGCTCCCTATTATCTTTTCGGAATGTGTATGTTTTTGTGAGGTGCATGTTATAATCATTTTTATATTTCTAATTTAAATGGGATGTTGGCTAGTTTTGTTTGAATCAATTTCAAGTGTGGATTTAGTGGAAATTTACTATGGCTATGCACACACGCACTTGGGTGAACCTCTAAACTACTTGAATATGTTTTATATTTGCATAAGTGTTTATTTGTCTCGAGTGATGGTTATGTTTTGTCTTGCTCGGGACGAGCAAGGTTTAAGTGTGGGGGAGTTGTTAAGGGTGATTTTATATGTTTTATAAGGATATATTTTATATCAATATTCCCCATATATGGATGTTTTTCATAGAAATCGAGCTTATAATCGATTAATTGAGTAAATAGTGTTTTTAAGAGGTTAATTGCAAAACGTAACTAATTATGTGCTTAAATGATGATTTTATGTTATTTTAGAAATACGTTACGCTTTGGTATGTTTTCCTATCGTTGTAGATACTCATTGATGATGGAAGAGAGGATTTTAGAGAGCCAAATTCGTGCTTGGAAAGGATCAATCAAAGTTATGGAAGATTGAAAGATATAAGGAAAGAAATCAATCAAGATAAATGTCGGAAAATCAGGATTCCGGGTAGTGACGACCTTGCAACGCAGTTATTGATATGATAACAACCGATTTGACCCTGGACCTCAAGAGAAGAGTTGTAGGGCTTGAAGAGAGGATTCTACAGGATTTTGAATCACTCCATTCCGACTTACGAGGCCCGAGATATGAGCGTTACAAGTTTGGATGCTGTTGCTGAAAATAGTGGACGGGCGTCCGACCTTCAAACGGGCGTCCGGCACCGTTACTGTAGCAACCGCCTCGGATTTTCTATAAATAGCAGCGCGATTTCAACCCTAATTCATACATAATTCGACTCCTATTGATACCCAAACATAAGAGAGCAACCCTAGGTCGCCCCAGCCCCTTTTGGGAGGCTGGGGTGGCAAGTTAGATTAGGTTTTATTTCGTTCGCTTTTCTTTTCTTGTTCGAGCATGATGAAAGGCAGCCATGGACAGCTTTGTGAAGCTTCTTTTCAGCAGCACTTTTATTTCTTTTCATGGATGATTTTGTAAGTTTTAGTTCAATTGTTTCTTTTCCTATGATTATTTGTATCGTGCAATTTATATCGGAAGATTATTGCTTGTTGATGCTACCGTATGACGGAAGTCGGTGTAGTTTAGATCACCGTAGGAAAGATTGGATCTTTAATCTATACATAACGGAAGTTCGTAGATTAAATTTCTAGGTTTACGAGAGAACCACAATTTGATTAATTCGTTGCAAGATTTTTCTAGATTTGAATTGAGGGATATCACCGTTACCGGAAAGATGAGATTTTTCATGTATTTGTTTCATTACGTTATTCTTGTTCTCTTTCATGTTTCGAGATGCTATATGTTAATCGAATTTAGATAACGGAAGTTAATAAATTCGTTAGATTGCCATGATAGAGATTAACAATTATTATTCCAACAAACGGAAGTTGAGGGATAAGGTTGTTAGATTAGGATTTAATCCGTATCTTTGATTCGTATACATGTTAGTTAAGACCGGAAGGTAAACTAATGAATGGCGTGATAAATCGGAAGAGGAAACGCTTCTTTAGATAAGATAATAATCCAAGATAACTTGTGAATGAATATGTGTTGATCTTATTTCTTTCGGTGAGATGATGGTTGTTGGGAAGAGGTTGATCATGGTTTGTTCATGGTTGTTCAGTAGATAGATTTACCGCTTTCCTAGATGTAGTTTTATTTATGTTTTTATCGCTCTTATCCTTCCTGGCTTTGGATTAACAATCCTCTGTCCAGTTTATTTTCCGTTTTAGTTTAGGTATTACGTTAATAAAGAAGGATTAATTAGATTAGATTCAATATCCCTTTTCCCCGAGGATCGATACCCGTACTTATCCAACTTTACTAGCAACTACCCGGTATTCGGCCGGTTAGGAGGTAGTTTTGCATGGTAGTATAGGTTTCATAAATTTTCTTTTGTTTTAATGATGCAAAATCCTCCCAACAATTTTATAGCCTTCCAAACTCGTTTAATCTTCCCCATGGATGATTTCTTTCTTCTCTGATTCCTCTGATGACGTTTAAGCTTTTGCTCTTTTTCATACTCCTCCATATCCTAACTACCTGCTAGAACTTCTGCTGATGAACCAATACCGTCCTTCTCAGAGAATAAATCGGATGAAAA